>QANX01001439.1:0-28083 GCA_003254975.1 Ochetophila trinervis
AAGCATTAACGACGATAATGATGGATTGAAGGTTTCGTCCCACTAATCAACAACTTGTGGAATGCTATCTCTTCAACAAAATCACCATCGACTTTACTTTACTTGTCCATTTCAATACTACTCTACTAGTCCATGACTTTGACGTGTTTGGCAAGCAAGAGCCTTGGCATATCTGGAACACTTTCCGAGGCGTCAAAGACCACAGTGATCTGGAAGACCCCAACGACTTCTACTTGTTCGTGAAGCCCAAGAAAGCCACGCCTAATGGAAAATGGTTCAGCTGCACGGTGAGGTCGGGGACATGGAAAGGTCATGACTCCGGTTGCAAGATTAACGCTTGAGTGGAAACCAAGAAGGACATCCTTATATGAGTCAAGAAGATATTCCACTACGAGACCAAGCTGCATCATTGTACTAGTAATAATGAAGATAGTTGAATCATGTTCGAGTACTATAAGTAATGGACATCCTTATAGGACTTAAAAAAAGATTATCATCACCTCATCTTCTCCAATCTAATCTAATATACTATAAATATTGAAAAAGGAAAACAATGAAAAATTCATTTATATGTTAAAGTTTTATTCTTTTGTAAAATAAGTATTTGGCTTCAATTATTTAGCAATCACTAAGCAATAGGATAGTTGGGGAAACGATGAAAAATTGATTTATGTTAATGTAGATTTTTATTCTTATTGTAAAATATTTATCTCCCATTGTAGCCAAATGCTAAGTAATAGGTGAAGTTAATGTTCAATTAGTTAAAAGAATCGTACCCGTCCATCTAAATTTGAAAGAGGGTTCTATGCATGAAATGACTTCAAATGTTTGTTATGATATTAAGTTTAAATTTTTGTTAAATTTAATTCTTTTTTGGTTTTTTATACAAAATGAAATAAAATATGAGATTTATTATAATAAAAAATAATACTGTATATTTTTAAATCGAAACATTTTTTATATTTATGTTGTTAAATATTTAATTTTAAAGTACACAATTAACATTATTTTAATTGACAACAAAATAACCAATATTAATAAATAAATAAATAAATTTAAAAAAATGTATCCATAAAAGCTCTATTACAAAAAATTTATTGAACCGACACATATTGTTTTTTATTAAAAAAAAATTCTGCATGCGTGAAATATTTTTGAAAAATTGACCAAAATACTTTCAAAAACAGTTTTTAGGTCTTAGAGTTGTGCTTCTTACTTCTCAAAGGTGTGTGAGTGGTCGATAAGCTTGGAAGCTGAAAAATTGCTCTGGTTCAAAGTGGATGTTTGCAAGGATTTGAGTGTGGTTGATTATATCGACTGAAGCCAAACATCAAAAGCAGAACTTAATGATACTGCATCTTACATTGGTGGTTTCATCGTGAATGTTTTATATTTTTAGAACCAGTGGTAGATCCCCAGATTTCTCATATTTTCCAACATTTTGTTGCAGTTTTACGGCGATAGGTTATGGACAAAGGATCTCTGGGATTGTGGACTTCGATTTGGTATATGTATTGTAAGGTAATTGATAACAAAACTAAAGAGTTGCACAATAAAAGTGATTGCAGGTGTCGCGCAAAAAGGAAAAAAATCTAATGTGAGGCGCGTGTGCGAAGAAGAAGATGAAGTGTCAAGGGAGAGAAAACTTATTTTTTTAACTTTTAATACCAAAAAAAATTTAAAAAAATGATAAAATAATATTAAATATAAATATTTATTTTGGTTTTGATTTGGATTTTAATTTACTATATATTTATTGCAACATATTTAATTTTGAATTTTGGCCTTTTTTTTTCTAAATCATATGTGCCAATTCTTTGCATATTATCTAATTAAGAGTTGCAAATAATAAAATTAAATTATTTATATATTTTCATAGGCATATTCAATTGTAAAAATAATAATACAAATTGAAAAGTGAATTGCACTCAAACACTATTGAATGTTTATTTGTTTATTTTAAATAAAATAACAAGTGAATTACATTGCTAATACCCAAAGAATATTCAATTAGATACCCATCAGTATGCGACACGTATTGTTTATAACTTAAATTAATTCAAATACTAACTGTGCAAAATTTTTGTCATTTTAAGCATTAAAATGCCAGCAAAAAAAATTTTAAAAAAATTAGATATTTACATATAACATCCAATATAATTAAAATATCTACCATATAATTTACTCTAAAATAATTAAATAATTATTTAAAAATAAATAAATATGGATCATTAATTAATTTCACATATAAATATCCTTAAAAACCATTAAAAAAAAACGCAACACTACAAAGATCAAATCCGTGGACAAGGTGAAGAAGCAACTCAGGGCCATTAGACTTCAAAAGAAAGTGCATATATAGAAATTTCCTAAATAATTGTAAAATTTCAATAAATAAAATAAAATAAAAATAAAAAGTCTCAAAACTGTGGGTTGGCCATTGGTATGTCCAACAATTATTATGATCCAAGCAAGTTTCTTAGATTAAGATGGGAAATTGGATTTTTTTTCAAATTCTTCTGCCACAATCTCTCTCCTTTTTTTTTTTTACAACCGTTATTAGTTTAGCTTTTGGTATTCCTACTTTTCGTAATGGAAAATATGCATGGAAAAAAAATTGAACTATTGAATATGAGAGGGTTGTATAATTTTCTCAATTCTTTAGTTTAGCCAATTGTTAAAATTAATGAGAGAAAAAAGAGAGTTTAAATTAAGTTTTGTTTACTTCTTTTTATTGAGTAATACTAGATGAACCATCTAGTCTTCTAATATATACATTAATTATACACGTGTTATTATTTCATTAGTTAGCATATTAATATATAAGTATAATTAAATAAAAACTACTTAAATAAGTACACGTGTATAGTTGATAAATATGTTGATAGATTAAATAATACATTTAGTGTAATTCTTTTTTATCTAACCATTTAATTTGTTTTAGCTAGTTAATTTTCAGTTTTGCTTCTAAGTACTGTCTAAAAAGTAAAGAGAGACTTAGTTCCAAAATTATAATATGTATAGGATAAATTAATTTAGAAAAATAATTGGCTCCAAAAATTATATATATATATATATTATATTAGCGAACATTTTGAATTGGCACTGGATATTTGCATATTTGGCATTAATTTAACTTATGAATTAAAAGCCAATCGATGCATGTTTGACTTTAAATTAATAGATTAGTTTCACAATAAATGTCGTTGTTAGAATTTGACTGAGAGTTTCAACCAATGAAAAAACGGTAGAAATGGTAGAGAACCAAAAGCTGAGAGGATGAGAGCAAAAAATGTTTATTTTGGCCAAAAAGCAATAACAAGACAAGTTTAAACATACAAAAACCATTCTTGTATGAATAGTAGGCAACATCATTCCTTTCACCTAATATGTCCAGCCTCTTACTTCATCATGTAGCTCACATAATGCCATCTAATTTTAGCCCATATTCTGACGAAAATATCCCACATCTCAAGCCTTAATTACATTTTATCGCAGCCAAAATAACAACACATTTAAGCATAACCATACAAAAAAAGGCAAATCAGTTACTTCAAAACAAGTAACTTTACATTTTATCGCAGCCAAAATAAAAATTAATTTCTGCAGTTTCCATTCCATTTCTTTGCCTGCTGCATTTCCAGTCACAAAACCAAGCTTCATGCTTTCAATCAACACAAAAACATGTTCGCAATTAATGCCACCACTCTAAGAGCCGCAAATTGTTAATTTGGTAGAAATTATTTGGTGCAAATTGACTAACAATTATTTTAACACTAATAACCAAACATGATGACTTTTAAAGATTAATTGGTTTACCTGATCTACTCTTTTGATCTTGTGTACCAAAATATAGTACACAATTTAATGATGAGCATGCAGCTAGTTTCATAGTTTGTAACCTTATTGTTTACTTCATGGTTTTTCTTATGTTTATATATATACAATCTTGCTATAAACCCCACCAGGCGGGGTTTATAGTGTCCCCGACACTTGACCCTCAAGATGGGCATTTAACAAATTTAAATTTTGATTTTGAAACACACGTGATCGCCCAAATTACCTCCCCCCCCCCCTCACCCCGCGCGATCGCCTTTCACATTGCGATTTGGCCCCAAAATTTCCTCCCCGACTCCCTCGATTCTCCTCCTCCCAAACACAACCCTAAATTAGTTTCTTCCCGATTTCAAGCTCACTCCACCAATTGAAGCCGACACAGCTGGAATTGCATTGTGATTTGGCCCCGGTTCCCCCGATTCTCCTCCCTCCATCCTAGCTGCGCACCAAAGCCCCCCCACTATCCAGGCTCCCTAATTCGCCTCACTGCTTCCCCGGTGCCTCCCCCAGCTTCAAATTTCCTCAAGTGTCCCCAATTTGCAGAGCCCCGAGCTGCCTCCCACAGCCCAGATTTGCATAGGCGACACCGCGATTTGGCCTCGATTTCCTCCCCCTACATTGCAGAAGCAGACCCGAGTTGCAGAGCTTTAGGAATTAAGGAATTTTATTGAAATTGTTAATTTTTGAGGAACTGTTGTTAATGATTTTGGAACCGAGCTTGAGGAACCATGATATTGAGGAAATGATATTGTGGCTTTGGAGTTGTTTAGAAAATTTATAAAAAATTTAAATTGTTTGATTTTGAGGAACAATTATATTGAGGAAATGATATTGTGCCTTTGCTGTTAATGATTTTGGAAATAAAAATGAAATTGTATGTAAAGTGCAATGTGATTTAATGAATACTGTGGCTTTGCAATTTTATTTTTCTGCTAGTGAATGAATTATATTTCTTTATGGGGCATGGTTATTGCAAGCAAATATGGTAACCATCCTAATTGCTAGGTGGAAAGTGTGAGATTTGATAAACCGAGCATTATTTCCATGATCAAGATATAAAATTTAATATAATTATACCTAGGGGTGTTATTGTTAAAATATATAATTTTATATTTGTTTAAGGATTAATTTATACTCATTCTCTAATTTTCAGAAATTGAAGCTTATAGCTGCAACAACATGTCAGATGATAGCGAAACACAATGTTATACTCCACAAGTTGCAGATGAGATCAAACCAAAAGTTAATTGGGAATTTTCTACACTAAAAGAGGCTTTCGATTTTTATAATGCATATGCAAGACAGTGTTGATTTAGTGCAAGAGTAAACAATAGTAAAACAATAAAAAAAAGGTACAAATGAGCTAGTGTGGAAAAAATTTGTTTGCTTTAAGGAAGGGCAGACAATTGACTATTATAAGAAGAGGAAAAAATATATAGTCCAAAGATCAGATGAAAGGAATCGAGGAACTATTCAAGTTGGCTGCAAGGCTAAGATGACAGTGGTTAAATGGCAAACTGGATCAAAATGGGTTATTAGTCTTTTTATGGAAAGGCATAATCATTCTCTTACAACTCTAACTAAGGTGAATTTGTTAAGGTCACATAGGAATGTGTCAGTAGCAAAAAGAGTTTTGAGCCAACAGTTAGCAGAAGAAGCAAATATCCAAACTTGCAACAAATGAGAGTGATGGAAATAGAATCTGGTAGTCTTCAAAATGTCCGATGTACTGAGAAAGATATAAGAAACTATGTATAGAGAGTGAGAGGTGAGAAAAAAGAGATTGATGTAGAATTGTTAATATAATTTTTTGCTTCTGAGATAGAAAAAAATTCAGCATTGTACTTTAGTTATGAACTGGATGATGAAAATCGGCTTGTCAGATGTTTTTGGGCATATCTGTTTTCAAGGAGATCATATCATATTTTGGTGATGTACTTGTATTTGACATAACTTATAACACTAACAATTATGATATGATATTTGCCCCATTAGCAGGAGTGAACAATCATAGTCAAACTATCATTTTTGGATGTGCTTTGTTGAGTGGTGAGAAAACTGAATCTTTCATTTGGCTATTCAATCAGCTTTTGGATGCTATGCCTAAGGGTGCACCTCAAGTTATTGTTACATATCAAGATCTTGGAATGACTAAGGCCATTGCTCAAGTTTTCCCATCAACTTATCATCGATTCTACATGTGGAATGAAATTTTCTGAAAAATTAGATGCCGTACTTTATTGCGACAACTATATGTTGTTTAAAAATGTCATTTTCAACTCTGAGATTGCAGAAGAGTTTGAAAGTTGTTGGGCAGAATTGATGCAAGAACTAGGCCTAGAAGACAATCTATGGTTGCATCAAATGTATGAAATTCGTAGCAAGTGGATTCCTGCATACTTTAATCATATCTTCAGTGCAAGGATCCTGAGCAGTCAAAAAGCAGAAAGTTCACATGCATTTTTCAAAAGGTATATCTCAAACAAAAACTCATTGATCAACTTTATTATATGTTTTAATAGAGCTATTAATCATCAAAGACATGATGAGTTAGTTGCAGATCGTATTGATGTGAATGAACAACCAAAGTTGAAATCCATGTGTCCAATGGAGACCCAAATGGTGAAAATATACACGAAGATAATTTTTTTATTGTTTCAAGATGAGATGTTTGAAAGTGCTGCATATTTCTTAAGTAGTACATTTGAGGATGATGTGTCTGATGTCCATGCCGTGCAAAAGGTAACTGGAAGTAGTTCATCAAAGAGTAGACAAATTACATATAATAAGTATACAGACTATTTGTCATGCAGTTGTAGGTTATTCGACTTCAAAGGAATCTCATGTAGACATATGTTGGCATTTTTTTTGTGAAACAAATCATGTTTTTACCAAGCAAATACATACTGTATCGGTGGACAAAAAGATGTGGGATAACGATGATCAAATAATGAATGATGACGGTGAAATGTCATTTGTGACGAGGCATGCAAGTTTATCTCGATCTGGTTCTACTTTAATTGATGATACATCTCTCACTACCAAGGGTACTAAATTCTTTTTGAATGAATTTGAATTGTTACGTGTTAAATTTAATGATATTAATGGTACCACCATTGGAATGCCTAAATCAAGTAGCAGAAGAACAAAAGATGTTCAAAGTATTAATATTCCAATGCATGTGAGATCAAAAGGTTGTGGGAGAAGATTGAAATCTTCGAAAGAATTAACAATTTCGAAATCAAGACTTTTTTGAGGATGTGGACTTCATGGGCAACAACATGACAAAAGAAATTGCCCTAGGTTGCAAGAAACGTAAATTTATAATTATTTTTTTTTTGTTACCATTTAAGTTCAAATTGAAACATATGAAGGAGTGCAACTAATTCTGATTATGGCATTTTTATTCATATAATTTTATCATCTAGATCCAAAATATATGATCAAGACGTCAATGAGCATTCATCAAGTGAAGATGACGAATTAGTTTTTCAAGCTGGTAAATTTTTAAAATAAAATTTCAAATTAATCTTTCAACATATGGTTATTGCTATTAGTTTTTTATAATTCCAACAATATATCATTGTTATTGATTTGTAGGATCAAATTTATGTGGATGAACTAAAAGATTATAGTTGGCGATGATATAACTAAATTTTGCAAGAAAGGTAAAATTTCCATAACTACCAAGCATTTTAATTTAAGTTCTTTTAGTTTTTAATGACAGGACCCGCACTACCCAAGTCCTGCCTGCAGGACTTAATCATGCTAATTAAGTCCTTAAGCAGTCAATACTCACCATAATTACAATTCCACAACCCAAACTCCTCGATACTAGAAAATTTAACAGAAATTTCGACAGAGTTTTATATGTTTTTATGACATTCCCTAATTAATACAAGTACCTGCAAGTCTAAAATAGACAATTCTACAACAGTCCAACTCACTAAACCAACATAATTCAGTAAATCCCACAGCAGTACATTTATATACGCAATATCCAAAATACATATAAATAATTTAATTATATGCAAATTCACTAACCTATTACAAATCTAAAACATATCTAACCCACAACCTTACATGTTCTAGGAATTCTATTGTCTCTTATCACTTGTTCCTCCTGCGCTAACCAGTAATAGAAGCACTGCTAAAAATCCAAGAACTACCTGAAAAATTATTAGGAATTTTTTTGTGGGGTGAGTACTTGCATACTCAGTGAGTAGAAACTAAATAGGAAAATAATATTTTCTTCCATACATAACGTATATAAAAATTTGTTTGTTCATGCAATCTCATTGGAAAGTAGTTCGTCTTTTAAATTTCCGAATTTCCAAAATATTCATATATTTATATGTACATATATATTTAACATAATTAATTTTTTTATTTATGTCAAAATGTCTTGAAATATAAAATAGCACACACAATCAATGCAACCAAATATATGAGGGACGTTCAGTGAAAAGCCACAGAACATATATATACGAACACATCATATATATACAGGGCGGGTAAGCTAACCATTAAATCCCCAGTGAAAAGCCACAGACATATATGTGAACAAATCATCATATACCGAGCGGGTAATAACCATTTCTGTGAAAATCATTGTCCCTTCATATATTCACACATATATGCAATTCATAATCTCAGCTTGGCGGCATAACCCATCGCACAAGCATAAATAATATGGCCGCATAAACCATCGCCCAATCACTTGGCGGCATAAACC
The DNA here is from genome assembly GCA_003254975.1 of Ochetophila trinervis. Classification (NCBI taxonomy): domain Eukaryota; kingdom Viridiplantae; phylum Streptophyta; class Magnoliopsida; order Rosales; family Rhamnaceae; genus Ochetophila; species Ochetophila trinervis. The sequence goes on from QANX01001439.1 coordinate 8,573, forward strand.
ATCACACAAGTATAAAAAATCTGGCGGTATAAACTATCGCCCAATCACTTGGCTGCATAAACCATCGCACAAGTATATCCAATGTCATACCTTCCTACCCGGCGGCATAATCATCCCCCAAGTAGTCACCAATCTTGTTACACCCTACTCGGCGGCATACTCATCGCCCAAGTAGTCACCACATAGGTGCCATGCATTTATGAATTCACACAAAATAATCACATTCATAAATATTCACTTTAAATTCATAATTAAACCATTCTTTTAAATACATGTATAAATATGTATGTATTTATTCCAATGGAAATAACAAAGTAATATATACATCAATATATATATACTTGTAAAAATTATTTAATCACAAAAGATATTTCTTAATTATATAATCTTTGAATATATTGTCAAACCATAAAATATATGTATATATATTCATGCATTTACATATATATTTATATGTGTTCCCACTCACAGAAACGCCGCGTTGACGTCTAACCACGGTTGGTCGCTCCTTGTCGTTCGACCGGAGTAGTTCCTTCCTCTAGTAACACAATAAAATAATATTACCAAATATTTCATTACCGTAATGTAAAATAAAACCTCATTTTTATTACCTATTTTCATACTTATGCAACTCTTCCCCTAATAAGATAGGTTTATTAATTATATTTATACCCAAATGATTTTTTAGAGGTTAATACCTAAATTTTTATTCTTAATTTTCATCACAATTAATTTTCCAACTAAATTTATATCATCAACCACTTAAATTTTCCAATTAAATTTACTATCTCTCAACCAAATATAAAATCAACCTTCACAATTCCTCTATATCTCTTAATTATAATTTATTACATTAACTACAATCACAATTCCTAATCTATCATCATAATTTCATCAAAACACATTCCAAACACTCACAAATTTCCCTAAATTTCCATTCTCCAACTCTATACTACAATTCTTATCATTATACAATGTAATTAAGCATAAGAAACATTATTTACCTTCAATTGGAGCCAAAATTTCACACTTTCTCTAGAAATCCGAAAATTCCCTTTGTATCCTTTTTGTCAAATCTTTAACCTAGCTCACTAATCTTTAATTCTAACACTTGGATTTTGTAAATGAGTGAGAAATGAAGCTTTTAGTACAAATATTCCGGCAAGAGGTGGCCGGAATCTCTCAAAATCCGGTGAGGAGGAGATTCGGTCAATATCTAAAAACTCAAGCTTATGGTGGTTTTCGGTTAAAACAAACCTCACCAAAGTGTTTAGAAGGCTCTAAAACCTATGGATTACCTATTTTTTTGCTAAATTTGTAAGAGATTTGAAGAAATTGAAATTTTTCTCAAAAACTTTGGCCGGCAACCAAAAATGGGGAAAAAAAACCAGTGCTGCTCGTGAGGAAAAGGCTGGAGGCTTTAATTCAATTTTTGCCCCAAAATTCCCATTTTGCCCTTTCCATCTCTTCACATAATCATATAACTACAAGGGCAAAACGGTCATTTTATTTTTATTTTTTATTTTATTTTCTTTTCTCATTTTTAATTTTACTTTCCTTTTATTTTTATTTTTTTCTTCTTATTCTAATTTTTAAATATACAAATTCACAACTTTTACTTCTAAATTTTTTTTTATATTCCTTTTAGATTAAATTTTAAAACTACTTAAATAATTATTTCACTATTAAATATTTTATTTACACTAATAGTGTTATTAATTATATTATTAAGCATAATTAACTCTAATTATTTTGCTAATCATTAATTAAGTTTTTAGGATGTTACATTTAATTTCTAGTTCAAAGGTTTATGTTTGTGATATAGGTCCTGAACTTGGTGATGATTCATTGTAACAACTTCATGCATGGTTGGATAATTGTTAAGTGTATGAGGGAGTGCATGAACAAATTTGGATGAAAGAACTTTTGTGTTGTCTATTTTAATTAGTGAGAATTTATACTCATTTAATTACTTTTGTGCTGAACTTTGGTTGAAGCATTTTGTGTTGTCTATTTTAATTAGTGAGACATTTTGTGTTGTTTATTTTAATTAGTGAGAATTTATACTCGTTTAATTACTTTTGTGTTGAACATTGGTTGATGCATTTTGTGTTGTCTATTTTAATTAGTGAGACCTTTTGTGTTGTCTATTTTAATTAATGAGAATCTATTACTTTCATGATAGTAGCTTGATGCATTTTGAAAACATCTACTAGTTATCTTCATTTGATACAACCACTTGTTATCTAATACCAAGTACAATATCATTTAAACAAATCTACATAACTTTCAAAAAATAACAAATTGATATCATAGCTATAACAATTATACTTAGTAATTTTTAGTTATAGTCGCTTTTTATTTGTCTCATTAGATGTTCCATAACGCTTTGATGCTGCTGCATTAAGCCGTTCACTTTGGATGCCAATTCTCGCACATTATAACTTAGCCCATTCACTTCTTGAATAAGAGATTCTATTTTATCCATATTCCCATTATCTATTTCATTATCCCATACAAACATTCCACAATAAACATCATCCTGCAAAACACTTTTATAGTCAATATACAAATAATTTATATAATAAACACCATCCTACAAAACACAAAATATAATTTGGTAAATTTACCTTAGAATTATGGTATTTCCAAAAATTTTGGTTTGGATTCTTTTCGCTACAAGAGATGTGTAATTTCATGTTACCACCACATTGACATTTTAATTGCCAAGAACTTTCATGTGCACTGGATGTCAACATTGTTGCAAAGTAGAAGCATACGACAATATGAACATTTAATAGATTTGTGGTAATAATGAATTAATTGACAAAATTTCAAAGAAAACATTTTCCAAGAAACCATGTTTGTTTATCTGCATTGTACTTTAATCTTAAGTATCTCCATTGAGGGAGAATCATCTAGAAACAAGTCTGTACAATCTCAAAGCTTGATTATTCAACGAGATGCTGATGAAATTCCATTACTATTACTCCAAATAACACAACATAGGCTAAAGGGCCATAATTATGAACTATGGTCCCAATATATGAAGGTGTTTATGAATGTGTTTGTCTAGGGAAAAAGGGAAGCTAATCTATTAGGTCAGGTCACACCAATCAACCAAGTGATGCAAGTATCCCCATACAGATTGAGAAAATAAGGAAGGAAAAAAATGATGTTCTATCAGAGAACTACAAAAGAACCTTCCAAGATTAGGCAACACATATCACATGAATACATGTACTTACCTTTAACAGACATGTTTCATCAATTATATCTCCAATGAAAAATCAATTAAATAACCAATAAGGGGTCAAAAACTCACCAGTGATCAGAAGCAATCCAGAAGGAAGTTGCTTGAGGAGCACAACTCTCTTCCCCTTGAACCTCCCAATAAGTATGATCAGCACAGTACCCGGAGTAATGCTAGCCCTATGTATATCCCACAAAAAAATTAAAGAAAAATCATACGGAAAAAAAAAATCAATTACCGTAAACAGAGAAACAAAACAGAAACCAAACTGAAGGCTAACAAAACATAAACAAACTACATAAAAGTTATTATCTCAGAATTAATTCAGTTTTGGATACAAGAAATTATCGATTTCAATCCACCTATATTTTTTTAGGGTCGTATGAAGAGAAAAAGTTAAGATTTATGTGCACTATATAATTAGAGAAATTCATACACCAAAGGAGTTAAAATGATAAACATTTCTCAAACCAAAACATTTAGAATTCCATTCCATATCTAAAATAACGGTGTGGAAAAAACAATAGAAATAAGAAACATGAAAACACGTATATGTAGAAGATAAAACCACATTTCCCAAATTTTCTCAACCAATAGTGAAATACCCAAAACTTAAAAAAAAAGTATAGACGAACACAAGAACACAGTACATAAAATGAAAATTTCAACATTTAGCCCAATTTAACAGTTCAAATAAAATGAAATAATGAATTTCACTTCAGAAAACCTACAAAGACATAAAAAAGTGTTAAAAGTATCAAATTGAAAAAGACATGAGCTTGGTAGGTTTGTGCTTGAGACGATTGACAAGGGGCTTTTTGACATCCTCAGTGGGGTAAAACTTTGGGGGCTTCTCGGCAGGAGCTGAAGCCTTAGGCTTTGGATTGTGGCAAGAGAAAACACCATGGCTGGGCTGTGCGGTGCCGGTGAGGGAAGGAGGAGAATCGGGGAGGTAAGGAAATTGAGGCCAGAAGCTGTGCGCGGATGGGAAGGGAGGAGAATCCCCGAGGCTGGGTTGTGCTGTGCCGGTGAGGGAGGGAAGAGAATTGGGGAGGTGAGGAAATCGGGGCCAAAAGCTGTGCGCGGGGGGAAGGAGAAAAATTGGAGCTGGGGGAGGCAAGGGGGAGGAGAATTGGGTGAGCAGAGGAGGAAAGTTTGGGGTCAAATCACAATGTGAGAGGCGATCGCACCGGGGGGGGGGGAGGAAGTGGAGGAAATTTGGGCGATCATGTGCTGAGCACGTGTGTTTCAAAATCAAAATTGAAAATTGTTAAATGCCTGTCTTGACAGGATCAAGTGTCGGGGATGCTATAAACCCCGCCAAGCGGGGTTTATAGCAGGATTGTATATATATATAAGTCCACAATAACTAGTCAATCATCGAAAGCAACAGTCAAAAACACTCAAGTAAAAGGATCTGAAGCTATAGTTGTGTTGCAATAACCAGACATGTGAATCTACAGCAGCCAAAACCTCTACTATAAAAGACATCATCCGAAAGGAGTTCATATATGCAAATTTTCCCTTTTCATTTTAGGAAGAATTCAGAGAGAGTCAATTNTCAAAATTGAAAATTGTTAAATGCCTGTCTTGACAGGATCAAGTGTCGGGGATGCTATAAACCCCGCCAAGCGGGGTTTATAGCAGGATTGTATATATATATATAAGTCCACAATAACTAGTCAATCATCGAAAGCAACAGTCAAAAACACTCAAGTAAAAGGATCTGAAGCTACAGTTGTGTTGCAATAACCAGACATGTGAATCTACAGCAGCCAAAACCTCTACTATAAAAGACATCATCCGAAAGGAGTTCATATATGCAAATTTTCCCTTTTCATTTTAGGAAGAATTCAGAGAGAGTCAATTTGTAATTTTTCAATTTCCAGTTTTATTTTATGTAAGTTCATATACATGTCAGTCATCTTTTAATATTAACAAAATATTTTATGTAATATTTTAATAATTTCATTTTTCAAGAATTTTCAATTAAGCATTTTACATTTTACATTTTAATATCTTTTACTTGAGTGTTTTTTACTGTTGCTTTTGGTGATTGACTAATTACTGTGGACATACATGTCTAGTATATATATATATAGGGGTGCTATAAACCCTCACATATGGGGTCTATAACATCCCTGACAAACGGTGGCAATCAGAGAGGAAAATGACGATGGGTAGAGCTTCAATAAGCAGCGATTTCGATTGGCTTCAATGGCAGCTTCAATCAGGGGCAATCAAGGAGGAAAACGACGATGGACAAAGCTTCAATCGGCAGCGATTTTGATTGGCTTCATGGATGAAGCAATCGGTGGCTTCAATCTAGGGAGAAAGCTTGCGTTTTAGGGCTGTATCAGGGAAGATTTGGGCAGAAATAGCAAAGTGTGTGCATATCACGTGGCCCTAAATTGAATTGAAATATGTGATTTGGAATTTAGATTCCATGTAAAGCCACCTTTTGTCGAGAATGTTATAGACCCCACCTGTTGAGGTTTATAGCACCCATTTATATATATATATAGGATTCTTTGACTTGAGAAATTACCAATATGTTTGTGCTCTCTGCTGGATAAATATCTATATACTTTGTTACATATTTAGCAACCTTATTGTTTATCTGGTACTTTGTCTTATGCTGTATATATTGGATCATGAGACTTCAGAGACTACTAATTTGTTTGTGCTTCTGCTGGAAATTTTTATCTAATGTTTATAAACTTTGTTATATGTTTTGCAACCTTATTGTCTACTTGATACTTTGTCTGATGCTATATATACTGGATGATCTATGACTTCAGAAATTATTAAATTGTTTGTGCTTCTGCTGGAAAGTCTTATCCAACATCCAACTTTTTAGCCACATTGATTTCTTTACCACATTTCAAACAAAAGCATTCATCTAAGACTTAAAATGATCTGTTTTTGTGTTTCTATTTGACAGGCTTAAGTCTCAACTATGAATCTTTCCTAGGCAAGCACACTGAAACAACAATGAAAGGAGTCTTTCTGATGAGGCTGTTAATAGTGAAAGAAGCTATATGGAAATTAAGTGCTCATCCAATGTCACCAAGAAAATGATTGGAAACTGTTGAATTATCTCTTCTTCCAAAAGCTTAAGAAACTATGAAGGTATATACTACTCTTTATCATCAATCTTAGAAATTTTGAAATTTTAGTCATGTATTTGATGTGAATTAAATTAGAAAACTTTAGAAAAGTACATTATATATTTAATGGTTTTTGGAACTTTTGTAGGAACACAGTGCAACTATACAACTCCTTTACAAGGCTTTACGGCCTCAGCTTCAACCATTTACTAGCCTGGCTGTGCCAATGTAGCTTGTGGCACTGCCCAGTTAGAAAATGCCAACAAATTTGAAATATTTGTATTCCACATGAAGCACAAAAGCAGTCATAAACACCAACACCACTGATCATATAAATTTCAAATTTCTTATCCAAAAATCCATAAGATGTCAAGGAAATGAGCATAAAATCAGTTGTAAATGTAAAACAAAGGAATTAATAACAAATTAAAAATGCTTTACAACTCAAATGATGGATTGGGAAACATCCAAGGATTCAGCACAGACAAATAAGAGTTATGGCAGAGGAGTTTGCTGAGTTTTGTTATATATATACAGTGAGTATACAATGAGGATAAAAACATGAGGTCCTTACTTTAGTAAGTAAGGATAAAAACATGCTACAATACATAAGTTTAATCTCAACTGTTGGTTTCATCCAACGATTCACATAATTTAGTAAAATTCAAGTTAAAAAAATTAAAAATTAAAAAAAATAGAAATCGTGTTTGTCACCGTTGAGGTCCTTTCTTCCTCTTTCACGATCATCAAGCATAAGAGCGTTGTTCATCGTACCTCCCCGTATTGTTCCACTTCTCTCTTTTCTCCAACGGTGAGTCTTTTTCCATAATCCCTTTGTTTGGCTTTTGATATCTTCTGAGGGCTTGCAGTTTTCTTGCTTTTCCAAATTTCACGTTTGTGGGTGTTGGTGTTAAAGAAGATGCAAACAAACTGTTTGAAGAATTGTGTCTGAGAGTTTTTGTTTTTGGTCATTTGTGTCTAAGAATTGCTAATTTTTTTTTTAATTAAACTTTCATAGCTAAATTGCATTCAATCTTCCGTTCTCTATTGTTTGGGCTATCAAACAAGTACAAGTTGGATAACCATAGCTAAATTGCTATACTTTGTTGTTATTTTCGTTTAGAAATTATCTTATAGTCTTATTGTTAGAAATTTGATGTTCAAGAAATTCATTCCTTGAAAAAGTAATTGCACTGCTGAATTACAATATGGGTTTAGTTTGCACTCTATTTTTAAATGGTTAGATCTAAATTTGACTTGCTTTCTCGCTTTTGTTGTATTGGTTTTTTTCCTTATATAAGTTTTATCCTATAGAGTTGTGAGTACTTTGATATAAGTTTTATCAATCTTGGGCTATTCTAGACTATCTGCTGATCTACCAAAACTATTGTGTGCAAGCAAAATGTTGAAGAGACAAGAAAAAGAAATCCCCAATACATATGTCCTCAAACTGAAGATTTGGCTTTGGAGTTCTTATCATTTGATACCTAAGTTCATCATTTTGTTTCTGGATTTTGGTTGTTTTAGATGTTGATGAGCTTGATTGGATCTATTTGAAGTTTGAACTATGGGGCTGCATAGCAGCTTTGGTGAATTGAAACTTGATAGGTGTTTCTCTCTTTTACTGATTTATATGGAATTCCTTCACTTTCAAAATTCTTACAACTACATGATGCAAAGTCCAAAGTTTTGTTATAAACAATTTCTCGTACTCTAGGAACCCCTCCATTTGTACTATTCTCAACCTTATACATTTTATGTGTGGTATTTTCTTGCATAAATTCTACTTTATATACTAAGCTATGCCACAACTCATCTTGAAACTTATAAAACATCTTGCATGTGTAAATTTCAGCCATTTGTTTTTCCATTACCAATGGCAATTCCGATAGAGGTTTCTCATTAATATCAACATGATCAGCACTCAACTCTTCATGGCATTGTTGTGCAGGTGCCTTATTAAAACGATGTATAAAATCCATTGGCAATTTTTTCTTTGAAACATACCTTTTGAAAAATGCATGAGAGCTTTTTGCACATTGGCTACTTGACATTCCAGCTAACAATATATGATTAACATATGCAGGCACCCATCTTGAACATATTTCAAACACTAATTGTAACCACTCATTGCCATATAAGTTTGCTTTATCAATAATTGTCACCTAGTTACTTTCAAACTCTTCAGGACACTCTGATTCCCATATACATTTTTGAAAGTCCTTATAATTTTTTTTTTTTGTAAATAACATCATTTATTCGTACAGAAAACTTATCCAAAATGTGCTAACTACAATACCTGCGAAATGTATTTGGTAAGGTCTGAGCTATAGCCTTTGTCATTGCTGGATCTTGATAAGTGATAATCATTTTTGGGAGGTTATTAGACATTATTTCCTTAAATTGCTCAAATAACCAAACAAAAGATTCAGGTTTTTCATCATTTAGTAATGCACAAGCAAATATAATCGTTTGACCATGATTATTAACCCCTATCAATGGTGAAAATATCATACTATATTGATTAGTGTTGTATGTTGTATCAAATACAATTACATCACCAAACCGTCTATAAGCTCTTCTAGAAACTAAATCACTCCAAAAAACACACATCAATTTACAATCATCATCTGCTTCTATTTCAAAAATGAATGATGGATCCCTTTCTTGCTCTGTTAGAAAATATTCCTCAACATTTCAACATCTTGTCCTTTCATATCATTTTGTAACTTAGTTTCATGATTATAGATATCCTTCTTAGTACGCCCAATATTCTCTATACCTCCAGCTTGAAATTCAAGAATGCTAAATTGTTGGTGAGTTGGTACATTTGCTGCTGAAAACTATTGAGTTAATGACCTTTTAACTTCAGAAACACTACGATGTGACCTCGATAAATGTACTCTTCGAGGGGTCTCTAATGGATGATTATGTTATTGCATAAATACACTGACCATATATTTCTCTAATTTTGACATGACCACTGCAAGTTTTTCCCTACAACCTTCTCTTACTATCCTCCGACGTCTTTTTTTATCACTGACTTTTTCTGTATGAGGCTCTCCCTCTTTAGAACACGCATTATTTTCTTAACACTTCATAAGTATCTTTACATTTCCTACTAGAATCACTTCGAACACTAAAGCCTACCTTTTTTGGATATTTATTATAAAATTCATGAACTTCATTTATCGAATCAAACNTTCTTCTGTATGAGGCTCTCCCTCTTTAGAACACACATTATTTTCTTAACACTTCATAAGTATCTTTACATTTCCTACTAGAATCACTTCAAACACTAAAGCCTACCTTTTTTGGATATTTATTATAAAATTCATGAACTTCATTTATCGAATCAAACTCTTGTCCCATCTTTGCTTTGTATTGTTCTAACACTTGAGGAATATAAACATTATCGGTAGAATTTGAACTTAACAACAAAGATTTTTCTTCAAAGCCTATTGATTGATTAATTGCTTCTACCTTTACATTATTCATGTTGAGATCTAGTACAATAAGAAAAATATTACATTAATGTTAAATAAAATAAAAACACCATTACATCAGTATAGAATACTGAATATGAATACAAAGAAACAAAAGAGATATTAAAACAGAGAAACCAAACATGATAAGCTTGATGTTGAGCAAATTGTTTAACCTTGGTTAGCATCAGGCTGAAATACTTTATTTTTTGTCCTTTTACAAGTAAAAATAAATTAACTTCAGTGAAACAAAAATTAAGTTCAACTACTTTTTTCTTTGAAAAGCTAGAGACAAAAAATAATAACTTAGACTATAGACTAAACAAATGATAGGTGATTTATAAAATTTCAAATCAGATATAATGCATTTAGTTATATATATTTGATGCTAACAAAGACTACAAAAAAATTCTCAACTCTACTAACTATGGCAGAGCGTTTGTTCCTCCATCAATTCAAATAGAGGAAACATGGAACGCATATTTCTTTCCATTTAACAACAAGGAGAAAGTTTAAAATACATTTAGGTTGATAATTTGAATACTGGTTGAGTAACCAAATTACCAACTAAAAGAACAAGCTTAAACCTTTATCTCATTGTAAAAAATTCCAACTTGATAATCAATTACAGAAAAAAAAAAAAAAAAAAAAAAGAATAAGCAAAACAAAGAAACCTCAGATATATTACTAAAAAAACACCCATTCACAGTATATGTATGAAATCAACTTAAGTCCTTGGCTTGACAATGACTATTATGCAATCCAAATGAAGAACTTGACTGTTCTATCAAAGAATCTCGGTTGAAGATTTTACCTAAGCTTTATGACCAAAGGTTATGACCAAGCTACCTGACATAAGCTAGAAGTAGAGTCACCACCATCAATAAAGAAAGTGATCAATAATTAAAGTCCATGTCAGTTTCCAATCAGTTGAAAAGGATAATCAGTTCTCCAATTAATATCCACATCAAACCACCAAATTTTTTGTTAAAATTCTGTGTTTTTTTTTTTCTTCTTCTTCTAAACTTCTAACTTTACTCATAATGGAGTGTGTGGTATGTTTCCTATCAATGGTAATTGTTGGTGCTCGACCAAGCAACCTAAATTAAACCTAGGTTCACAAAGAGATACATATGTCTTGTTTATGACAGAGGAAGTAGATCAGTAAAAGAGAGAAACACCTATCAAGTTTCAATTCACCAAAGCTGCTACGCAGCCCACAGTTCAAACTTCAAATAGATCGAATCAAGCTCATCAACATCTAAAATAACCAAAATCCAGAAACAAAATGGTGAACTTAGGTATCAAATAAGAAGAACCCCAAAGCCAAATCTTCAATTGGAGGGCAGATGTATTGGGGATTTTTTTTTTCTTGTCTCTTCGACATCTTGCTTGCACACAATGGTTTTGGTAGATCAGAAAATAGTCTAGAATAGCCCAAGATTGATAAAACTTATATCATAGTACTCACAACTCTATAAGATAATTTAGATCTATAAGATAAAACTTATATCAGGAAAAAAACCAATACAGCAAAAGAGAGAAAGCAAGTCAAATTTAGATCTAACCATTTAAAAATAGAGTGCAAACTAAACCCATATTGTAATTCACCAACGCAATTGCTTTTTCAAGGAATGAATTTATTGAACATCAAATTTCTAACAATACGACTATAAGATAATTTCATAAAAGAAAATAACAACATATTATAGCAATTTAGCTATGGTTTTCCAACTTGTACTTGTTTGATAGCCCAAACAATCGAGAATGGAAGATTGAATGCAATTTAGCTTTGGAAATTTTCTCTTTCCTTTTTTTTTTTAAAAAAAAGGAGCAACTCTCTGACATAGATTACAAAAAAAAAAAACTCTCAAACACAATTCTTCAAACAGTTTGTCTGCATCTTCTTTAACCCCAACACCCACAAACGTAAAATCTGGAAAAGCAAGAAAACTGCAAGCCCTAGGAAGAGATCAAAAGCCAAACAAAGGGATTATGGGAAAAGACTCACCATTGGAGAAAATAAAGGAGTGGAACGATACAAGGAGGTACGATGAACAATCCTTTTCTGCTTGACGATCATGAAAGAGGAAGAAAGGACTTCAACGGTGAGAAACGCGATTTCTATATTATTTTTTTAACTTGAATTTTACTAAATTATGTGAACCGTTGGATGAAATCAACGGTTAAGATTAAACTCATGTATTGTAGCATGTTTTTATCCTTGCTTACTAAAGTAAGAATATCCTCATTGTAGACTTACTATATATATATATATGATCATAAATGATCTGTAGAAGATGTTGGAGTTTTTGCATTAATCCCATCTTTGAATCCATGCTTCAGAAATATGGACAAAAGTAGGATTCTTAATTATCACCTTTTTTTTATTTTTTTTTATATATCCACAAGATATATTTTGGTTCATGTCTTATTACAAACTATTGCTTTAATAATTATATAAGATTGTATTACAAAAAAAGGAAGGCTTTTAAATTGTGATTTTTAAATTATGAGTGGCCTCAAATTTATGTGGATAATTTATGAGTGAGCTATGATAAGTATGTATTTGGTATATATCATATTTTATGATGCTTTGAAGTATTAATTTTTATTTTTTTATTTTTTTGAAGGCCAAAGTATTAACAATTAACATATGTATATAATATAATATATATATATATATATAATCATTCTATGTTAGGTCCTTATCAATAAAAGCTGAATTTATTGGATATACAGTTTTTTTTTTTTTGTGACAAATAAATTCAAAGATTTAGATTTTTGTCTTTATAAATGCTTGAGTTAGTTCTTTATACTTTCTGGTTTTTTTTAAAACAAATTCTATTAAATATTTTCATTTATTTATAGTTTAGGAATAATCAATATATTCTACGAAAATTAAATATACACACATTTTTTTCTTTCTTGTTAATTAACTAACATTTTTGAATATCTTATATATTTATTGAATGAAAAATGCAAGAGATATCAAATTGTTTACCAAATAATAGAGTACATATGTGAAATTTTTAATTGAATTGTTAATTTTTTTTTATAAATAGAAGGCGGGATTTATTTATTTTAAAAAAAACAATATTCAAGAGGGGATTTTTAGCATCAACTTTGAACAGGATATAAGAGTTATCACTAGTAACCAGTCATAATCATAGTATGTCTCAAACACTAAGATTTGTTATTAGATTTCTTATCCATATTTAACTCATATATATATATATACACACACACATATATACATATAGCCACATTAATTTGACACACACAATAGTATTATTCTCTATACTCTCTATACAGTTTATTTTTCCAAGTTGCACATCCTTTCGTTCCAGAGATATCGACCAACAATCTACAGGTACAAAACCCACAGATCACCATTTTCTATCAACCATATATATATATATATATATATTTGAATATGTAAGAATTGATGCATCATGCATATATAACAATAATTGGTCATGTTCTTTATATATGATATTTCTTGAAAGATATCGACTGACCCACTGATCACCAATTTTTATCAACTATATGTTTTATTTTTTTCTTTTTTCTTTTTTGAATATGTACAATATTATGCATTATGCATATATAACAATATAGGACGCATTCTAATTTATTTATGATCTATGCATTCTTTAATTATCAAAAAAAAAAATAAGACTCATTCTTTATGTGATGCATCCAAACCCGTCATGCATCATGCATATGTGTATATATATATATATGTATATATTAAGTCGATTCCCTTTTTTTGGGCTGGATACAATGGACGGGTAAAGTTTTTTTTTTTTTTATTGATTGATGGTTTCTTAACTTTTAAATTCCAAGAAAACATCAATTTTGGTTAAACCTAGCAAAATATATTAACAATTAAGATCATTCAATATATACAACATTACTGTATGCGAACTTGAAAATCATTGCTGCTTATAATAATCTAAGATATTTTACATTAGCGTATATGCAGCACGTACATGTATATAAAAGGAAGGAAGAACAGGAAAAAATAATACACAGACAATATGAAAAACACATAAATTTTATATTGAAATAAATTACATACATACATATATACTCACACATACTCTTTTAATATTGTAAATGGATCGGAGTAATGTTTATCACTTGTCATCTACTTTATAATTATTCTGATTCTTGAATTTGCTAATTAATGATGTAGTTGCTCCTTTACAAGCTTCGCTTTTCTTGATTAGTACCCATACCTATCAATTAGCTTGTTGATTTTGACACATTTGATTATCAAGAGCTATTGAGCTATAATTACTTAAAGCAGCTAGCATTATATTAATAATGAGTAAGTAAGCAATGGAATTTGTGGATGCAGCATAAGCGTTAATGAGGGGTTGGAGGTTTCGTCCCATCGATCATGAACTTGGGGAGTACTATCTCTTCAACAAAATCACCATTGGCTCTACTCCACTAGTCCATGACTTTGACGTATTTGGCGAGCAAGAGCCTTGGTATTTCTGGAGCACGTTCCGAGCCGACGAAGACCACAGTGATCCATTGTCGTCACGCATATATAACAATATTGGATGCGTTCTTTATATATGATAGTTCTTGAAAGATATGGACCGACCCACCGATCACCAATTTTTATCAACTCTATGTTTTTTTTTTAATATGTATGAATTGATGCATCATGCATATATAACAATATTGGACGCATTCTTTATATATGATAGTTTTTGAAAGATATCGCTTGACCCACCTGTTCATTGCAATATTTCTACAAGTACAAACCCATTGATCACCAATTTCTATCAACTCTATGTTTTTTCTCTAAAAGGTACAAGATTTTGCATCAGGCATTTACAACAATATTGGACGCAATCAAATTTATATATGGTCGACGCATTCTTTAATTATTAAAAAAAAAGGATGCATTCTTTATGTGATGGATGCAAACCTATCATGCATCAAATATATATATATATATTAAGTCGGTTCCCTTTTTTCTTTCCTAGATACAATGGACGAGTATTATTTTTATTTTTTTTTATTGATTGATGGTTTCTTAACTTTTAAATTCCAAGAAAACATGTAATTTTGATTAAACCTAGCAACATATATTAACAATTAATATCATTCAAGATATACAACATTACTATATGCAAACTTGAAAATCATTGTTGCTTATAATAACATAATATTTTTCACATCCAATAAGTTAGCATATATGCAACACATACATGTATATAAAAGGAAGGTAGAAGTGGAAAAAATAATATACAAACAATATGAGAAACACATAAATGTTATGTTGAAATAAATTACATACATACATATATACACACACACACACACACAGTTTTGTACATATTTTTAATTGTAAGAGGAATGGAGTAATGTTTATCACTTGTCATCTACTTTATTATTATCATGATTTTTGAATTTGCTTATTAATCATGTAGTCGCTTCTTTAGAAGCTTCTCTTGCCTTGATTAGTAATCTTTAAATATGAATTAGCTTGTTGATTTTGATGCATTTGAATATTAAGAGCTAGTGAGCTATAATTAGTTAAAGCATCTAGCATTATATTAAATATAAGTAAGTAAGCAACGTAATTTGTGGATGCAGCAGAAGCGTTTACGATGATGATGATGGGTCGGAGGTTTCGACCCACCAATCAAGAACTTGTTTAGTACTATCTCTTCAACAAAATCACCACTGGCTGTACTCTACTAGTCCATTTCAATACTACTCCACGAGTCCATGACTTTGACTTATTCGACAAGCAAGAGCCTTGGCAAATCTGGAACACCTTCTGAGGAGTCAAAGACCACAACAATTATGAACACCCTGACGACCTCTACTTATTCGTTAAGCCCAAAAAAGCCTCGCCGAATGGAAAATGGTTCAAGAGCAAGGTGGGGTCAGGAACATGGAAAGGTCAAGAGTCCAGCTACAACATTTATGCTCGAGTGGAAATTGCAGAGGACATCCTTATAGGACTCAAGAAGAGATTCCACTACGGGACCAAGCAACAACATCGGACTAGTACTAGTAGTAATAGAGACAGTTGGATCATGTTCGAGTACTGCATTGCTGATTTGCTGCAATAGCTAATCAATGATAATAATGATAATGTGATGCGGAACCCCAAGATTAAAAAATCCGAAACTCCAAACACACAAGAAATATTGAACAATAATTGGAAAACAAGAACCCGTCCTACCAAACCCTTAGATAACTTGTATCTAAAAACGTGGATTAGAAGGCTAGAGAAAGAAAAGAATAATCGCCACAAAGTATTTCTACTTTGATAAGATAATTCAACTCCTAATGCAACAAGAAGAAGAAATTGATTCCTCACCTTGCAAGAACACTCCTGGGAGCAATAGGAAAATTAATTCTCTCAATTGATTAAAAACTCAAATCTGTCTTACAAAAGAATTGATCCCCCTTTATATAAGGACTAGGGTTAGATCAAGAATCAATCTAAACCATTAAATATTAAGAAAGTAATCCTAAGGTTGAAAACTAACCCTAAAAACGAAAATAGCAAAAATTACAAAACTGCCATTATAATCCAAAAATAGCTAAATTACGAAACTGCCATTATCATCTGAAAATAGCTAAATTACAAAACTGCCATTATCATCCGAAAAAAAGCTAAAATTACGAAATTGCCATTCTAAGTTGTTTATTTTTTTAAAATGATGTCGTTTCATCTCCGCAACTCTCAAGCATCATTACGACTTTCATCCCTTGCTTGGACAACATGCTTAACCATTCTAAGTTGTTTATTTTTAAAATGATGCCGTTTCGTCTCGGCAACTCCCGAGCAGCATTACCACCTTCATTCCTTGCTTGGACAACATGCTTAAATCATCATTAGGCCTCGGAAAAGTGTTCAAATCATTTGGAAACTTGAATCGATCTTCATCCATAATTCTTTTCACAAGTCCAAGCATTCCCTCTTTGATCTTCTTAACTCTAGAACGCATCACTGGTTTACTAGGTAAGATGATGTCATCATCTTTTGTTCCATTGCTAGAATATGACTCTATGATGCTCGCATCATTTTTGCATAGAAATTCTTTTTCTTTTCACTCCTCACTTCACTCATGTTTTTCTCACAAGTGTTTTGACTCTCCATTCGGCCTTTATTTTTATTCTTTTCTCTCATGGCCTCTTTTCCCTCATTATTTTTGTTAGTCTCACTTCCCATATTGATGCAGAACCCCAAGCTTAAAAAAACTGTAATCCCAACACACAAGATGATATGGAACAAACCCTAGGTAAAAACCGGCTCCATAGCACCTCTAGATAACTATTGTATCTAGCAACGCTAATTAGAAGGCAAAGAATGAAATTGAAATTCGCCACAAAGTAAATACATTTGATAAGAAGATCAATTCCCAATGCAACAAGTAGAAGAAGAACTATCCTCACTTGGAACACGCAAGTCTTGTTGAAAACAATAGTAGATTCTCAATAATCAATAATCAAAGTTTTTTTTTTTACAAGCTAGTAACCTCCCCTTTATATAGAGATTAGGGTTAGGTTAAGAATCAATCTAGACCATAAAATAATTAGGAAAGTAATCCTAAAGCTTAAAACTAACCCTAAATAAAAATAATCCAAAAATAGAAATAATTACAAAACTGCCATTATAATCTGGAAATAGCAATAATTACGAAACTGCCATTATAATCTGAAAATAGCTAAATTACGAAACTGCCATTATAATCCGAAAATAGCTAAAATTACGAAACTTCCATTATAAGATGCTTATTTTTAAAACTACATCGTTTCGTCACCGCAACTCCTGAGCATCAATACCTCCTTCAACCGTTGCTTGGACATCATTCTTAAATCATCATCTTTTGCTCCAATGGTAGAATATGGCTCTATGATGCCCGCATCATTCCCTCCCTCTTCAAAAAGATTCGTCCTCGAATTAGCATCTATATCAAAAGGAGAAAGATCTGAAACATTAAATGATGCAAACACATTATATTTGCCTGGAAGATCAATTTTGTATGCAATGTCATTAATCTTTTTAAGAACTTGAAAAGGTTCATTGCATCTAGCATCCAACTTAAACTTTTTTTTGTTATGAAACTTTTTCTTCCTCCAATGTACCCAAACCCAATCACATGGTTCGAATATCACTTGCTTGATGCCCCTTGTTGGTTGTAATCCTTTAGGCATGTCCTCTGGGAATTCCTTCAAGAAAGAAACAAAAATACTAGGCAAATTTGGGTTAAGGTTAGTTTCATAAAAATAAAATTCCCTAAACGTCACAAGAATTAGTGCTCTCTTGCATAGGCATAAAACTTTTACAACTTTCTCTTTTCCATAAAAACTCTTTTTCTTTTCACTCTACTCACTTTTCCCTCTTGCACTTTCCTCTTTATTACTAGTGCAATCAATCACCATTGGGCCTTTATTTTTATTCTTTTCACTCTTGGCCTCTTTACACTCAATTCTTTTATTTGCCTCACTTCCCAAATCGCCATGGGAAACTTTGGATAGTTTCAATTCTTCAAGATACACCTCTTTTGGAGATAAGGGTGCAAGTGTGACTTTCTTTCCATTGTGCTCAAAAGAATACCTATTCTTAAAACCTTCATGGATAGTTTGGTGGGAGTAACTTATACAGTCAAGGAGAAGGTATAGAGAAGATCCAGTCTCAACTTGGGATGAGATGAAAAGAATTATGAGGAAGAGGTTTGTACCATCATATTACTATAGAGAGCTTCATCAAAAGTTGCAAAGACTCACACAAGGGTCGAGGTCAGTAGAGGAGTATTACAAGGAGATGAAGATGGGTGAGCTAAATGATAAAGTAAATGAAGTCTTCATAACCGCCACAAATAACCCAAGGAAAGATGGTTTGCAAACTAGAGACATAGAGCTATCGTGATGTGGAACCCCAAGATTAAAGAATCCGAAACCCCAACATACAAGAAATATTGAACAGTAATTGGAAACAAGAACCCGCCCTACCAAACCCTTAGATAACTTGTATCTAAAAACGTGGATTAGAAGGCTAGGGAAAGAGAAGAATAATCGCCACAAAGTATTTCTACTTTGATAAGATAATTCAACTCCTAATGCAACAAGAAGAAGAAATTGATTCCTCACCTTGCAAGAACACTCCTGGGAGCAATAGGAAAATTAATTCTCTCAATTGATTAAAAACTCAAATCTGTCTTACAAAAGAATTGATCCCCCTTTATATAAGGACTAGGGTTAGATCAAGAATCAATCTAAACCATTAAATATTAAGAAAGTAATCCTAAGGTTGAAAACTAACCCTAAAAACGAAAATAGCAAAAATTACAAAACTGCCATTATAATCCGAAAATAGCTAAATTACGAAACTGCCATTATCATCCGAAAATAGCTAAAATTACGAAATTGCCATTCTAAGTTGTTTATTTTTAAAATGACGCCGTTTCGTCTCCGCAACTCTCGAGCATCATTACGACTTTCATCCCTTGCTTGGACAACATGCTTAAATCATCATAAGGCCTCGGAAAAGTGTTCAAATCATTTGGAAACTTGAATTGATCTTCATCCATAATTTTTTTCACAAGTCCATCCGTCTTTGATCTTCTTAGCTAGAGAACGTGTCACTGGTCCACTTGGCAATGTAATGTCTTTATC
>QANX01001440.1:0-63352 GCA_003254975.1 Ochetophila trinervis
AAATATAAAAGTTAATATTTAATTAAATACATCTAATTAATAATTACTATATCAGTACTATTTGTGAGAAATAATTTGTTGTTAAACACCTGTTTTTCATTTTTTCTTTTAATATTGGCATGAAAGGTTTTGAATTCAAATATTTGTTTAGTATTACTATAGGTCTCTCTTTTTGTAATTACTTTTTAGTATATTAATTTATATATTATAGTAGTATTTTCCTCTTAACCATGTCCATATTTATTTATCTTATAGAAACAAAGAGTTTGTAAGCATGTCTTATGAAAAAAAACAAAAAAGAGCAGTGAGCTTGTGACAGCGGCGACGTCGTTTCGTCGAATCACGGTGTGTACGAATAAACAAATAAATTAAAAATAAAAAAATATCCTAACAAAACAAAATAAAATAAATAAAAGAAAAACGTCTATGACAAGGAAGAGAAACACATGGGTGGGTAGGGAGACAAATAGAGACACACGAACACAATGTCCGCACAAAATATAATATATTATATGAATTTTTTTTTTGGATCAAAATATATTATATGATTATATCTAAACAAAATATATCCTCATATAAAAATTGTATATATATAAAAATAAATAAATTTCATATTGGCAGAGGGAATGCAAATGCAAGATCTACAATCCGACTCTTCAAACACCACCACCACCATTATTCCCAAATCACACCCAATCATTCCTCTTGAAACCCCCATTAATCCAGTTTCTGCTTCTTTTTCATCTTCCTCTGCTACTACCAACAATCACCAGCTTCCACCAACCACACCCATTTCCAAACTCCAACGCCATCCTTGACAATGCTTGGAAATTCCAATCCCAACCCTAATTCCTCATCCCCTTACATCAGGTGTCCTGGTGATGGCCATCGGAGGGCCCACTCCGAGGTTAGCTTCCGGTTGCCGGAGGACATGATGGCTCTCTCGACGTCCGATCCGTTCAATGGAGGCTCATCCACGGCTAGCTTCGAGGAGATCGGATCGGAGGATGACCTATTCTCCACCTACATTGACGTTGATAAGCTCGGCGGGAACTCTGCGGATCAGAATGAAGGCGGTGATGGTAAAGGCGAGAATGGTGGTGGTGAAGGAGAGAAGAGTGGAAGTAGGCCAAGGCATAGGCATAGCAGCTCCGTCGATGGTTTGTCGACGTCGACGAGTGCGTTTGGGGAGATTATGGAGGCAAAGAAAGCTATGCCTCCTGATAAACTTGCTGAGCTATGGACTATTGATCCCAAACGTGCCAAAAGGTACGTCTTTTTTTTAGTTATTTAGGTAATCAATTAATTTCCAAGTTTTTTTTTTTTTTTTTTTGCTGAGAAACAATTGTCTTTGTTCTTGATCAAACATACAGTTAATTTGAATGCGAAAATTGTTAAATTAGATAATTAATTCCTACTTATTATGGTCTGTCTGTTCTTCAAGTTTACTATAGTATCTTCTTAACAACATTTTTGAACTTGTATTGTTGCATCATGATGCTGTGTAATTATGTCTATTTCATGGTTTCTTTCCAATTTTCCACTTTTAATTTGTTGTCTCTGTATATACTTATTGTTATTATTGCAAAAGGTAGCTGATCTCATTCACTTCACCAGCTAACCTTTCGGTGCAGATGCTATTGCCTATTGTCTCTTTTTGAGTGTGGTTTTGTTATGAATATATATATATATATATATATATATATATATATATATATAATATCAATTTAAGTTGATTATTGGTGGATCCAATGCAAATTGTCCCAATCTTCCCGCATGCCAACGAGATCTGACTTTTTTTATGTCATTTTTTACTTCGACATGTCATAATATGAAATTTTTACTTATTCACTAATTCTTCAAGTGTTTCTTTTCGTGCTTATCAATTTTTGAAGTATAAAAGCAATTCAAGTGTACATTTTTGAAAAATATATTTTTATTAGATATTTATTGATTTCTTAAACTATACAACTATACAATAGCTTGTAGATAGCATGGTTAATCTCGAGAAGGTGTATTTAATAGCTTATAATGCAGGAGATGATTCACGGATTATAAGAAGAGTTTAGAATAGTTAAATGGAACTTTTTTATCCTATACAAAACATTACATAAGATTTATATAGCAGCCTTGTCTTTTTTCAGCTCATGTTTGGTTTAGGAGATTAATTTAACAATTATGGGGTAGTTAAACCAACTGTGCTGGGGTTTTGTTTGAAGCATTATCTGAAATATATGAGGACCTGGAATATGGAAATATGTGGGTCCATTAGCTCATAGTAGTACAGTTCAGAAACATTCATTGTGTTTAATCTAAAATCAATTATATGCAGTCTTTTTCTTTCAAATTCTTGTTATATTCTCTCTCACATGTACATTTTAGTTATTATATATAGGATACTGGCGAATCGGCAGTCAGCTGCTCGCTCAAAAGAGAGAAAGGCCCGCTATATACAGGAACTTGAACGCAGAGTTCAGACCCTTCAAACAGAAGCAACTACTCTTTCTGCCCAACTTACACTCTTCCAGGTTTGTATTGTTGGATTTTAAGCATATTGCACCTTTCAACCTTAGTTATTAGTGTCCAACCTGTTTTAGGCAATCATCTTACCTTAGCATAACATCAGAAATTTATTGTGATAAGAAATGTCCTGTTATTATTATTATTATTATTTTTCATGTATCCAAAATGTCTATTATATGTGGTTGATCTGTTATAATTATAGATGGACTATCATGCATTTTGAAGTTAAAATAAGTAGAAAGTTCTAACGTGTTGTTATATATATGATTGTAACTAAAGTATATGCTGCAGACTAAGATACATGATTTCTTCCTAAAAGTGACTGTCTTATTAAAATAGACTTTGCATATTCTTGTTTTACTTTGTTCTTTGCTTCTTTTTGTTAATCATTAAAGCATTATGACACCGTTACTTCTTACTGTCTTCATAGAGGGATACAACAGATCTTAGTTCTGAAAACACAGAGCTTAAGCTTCGATTACAAGCTATGGAGCAACAGGCTCAGTTGCGTGATGGTAAACATGCATCCATTCTTGTAGTCAATACTTGGAAATGTTCTATCAAATGCCACGGTGACTAAACTTTACCTAAATGTTTTGCAGCTCTTAATGATGCACTTAAAAAGGAAGTTGAGAGGCTCAAGGTTGCCACAGGAGAGATGATGAGCCCCGCCGAGTCATTCAGCTTGGGAATGCACCAGATGCCATACAACCAGCCAGCTTATTTACCACTTCCACAACAAGGACCCTTTAGCCACCAGAACATGCAGTTGCCATCATTCAACCATAATCAGTCTAATAACATTTCAGCTCACAGTCTGCACAAGCCAAATTCTCATTCACTCTCAGATACTTTGCAGAATGACTCTGTCGGTCGATTACAGGGGCTTGATATCAGTAGCAACGGACCATCTACCATGAAGTCTGAAGACCCTTCAAACTCTGCAAGTGAAAGTAGCACCACATTCTGACAGCAAACTGGCTCCTGAGCTTCTGACCTGCTGACCTGCCCATGGCACGCCATCTGGTAGATTGTTTATAAATTGACATGAAATCATTTAGAGAAGGTCTCTTATTTATTTGATTTTTTATTTTTATTTAGTTTTAATTACATTTGTGTGAAGGACTAATTCTTAAATTGTTTATTCTTAGGGGGTCTTTCTCCTAAAAGGGGAAAGAACCCTATTGGGGTTTTGTTGCAATGTTCATAGTCTTTTGTTGATTGGTTGTGTTCCTGGGGGTGTAAACAACATTGTGGGGGATGAAAGGTCATATACCCTTTGATTGGCATGCTATCAGCTTGATGCCATTCTCTTCCAATGTATCTTATAAGATTGGATACCATGCAAACAATTTCCGAACAAGTTCTGTTTATTTTCCATTAAATGGATTGGCTTAAAGGAGCTGGGATATGATATCTATCCCAGAATGTACTTTCTTTTTCTTTTTAATTTTCTTGTAATTTGCTCGTACAGGTTTTTGTGATTCAATTATATATTGATGGTACTGAGGAAACCGTCTTAGTAAAATTCCTGTTTGTTTATATCCAAAGATGAGCAATGAAGAGCATCTTTCAATGAAGAGTACCTTTCAAGTGGGCAAGATATGTAGTCCTCGGAGCATTTGCTCCTTGTCATGTGCTTGGAATGGACCAGCGTGGACGTGACAATGACTCATGTCGTGCCTATTTGTCTTTAAAACCCTTTCACTTAACGGAGAAAGAAAAGGCTAGGAAGTAGCTAGTGTTCAAGTGACATCCACATCATGGAATATTGGAATTATTTATATTTGACTGGGTCTAGATTTCTTTTTTTTTTTTTTATTTCGGTGAATAGGGTCTAGATTTCTTGGAGTTCATCTTTTGAGTAATTGTAGGCGGATATAAGTAGATCCTTGCAGTGGACTGGTCCCCGAAACCAAAAGATTTAAGGCTATAATATTATATTTCGAATCAATTTTTCAAAGAGTGCTAATCGTATGTTAATGGGTGGCTTGTAAATAAGTTGTTACATGATTTACTGGAGGACTGTAAATTAAATACATCATAATTTTTTTTTAGGTGTAATAATTTAGATCATGATACAATAATACAATTTAAAAACGATTCGTTAAATATAATATAAAAATAATTAAATAATTAAAATAGATTAAACATATCAATCAATTTAACACGAACAATTATAGTTGGAACATTTTGACACGCTTAATAAATAGAATAACATTAACACAACCCACCAACTATGAATTACCACCCTTAATATTTATTTTCCTACAAAGTCAGTAGTCAACTGCAAAAAAAGTAAAATATATATATATATATATATATATATATTAATATTTTGGTATATGTATTAATGTTAATATTTTATAGGGTTTTTTGCACCAATCATCTTTTATGTTTATTTTTTTTGGCAAATTTAGTTTTTGTTTTTTGGGCATTTTTAGTTCCTTAACTATGTTAAATATTATGTTAAATATGCACTGTTTGGTCCTATTATATTTTCCATCCACATTTTGTTAATATTCCACAATATGCAAAGGGTAATTATCATCATTTTAAAAATATTCCATCATTGTAGCCCTTCTAACACACTCAAATAGAAAAAAAAAAAAAAAAACACAGAGCAAAAGTTAAGATTTCTTAATTTGGGAGATTTGGAGTTGCATAAGGGATGCAAAAAAAAATATGGTTTGAGATTAAAGATCAATTCGCACCAAATTAGATATCAATTTGTTTTGAGATTAAAGATAAATTCGCACCAAATTAGATATCAATTTAGTACCAATCCAGTACCTCATTGATCAATTTGCACCAAATTTGAAGTTAAAAAATGCAGATCAATTGCAGTAATGAACTTTGTATTAAGAGGATTGGGTAAGAATTTTTTCTGGCACTGCCAACAATAGATTAAGAGGATTCGCACCAGATTTGAAATTAAAAAATGCAAATCTCTAATCTGGTGAGAATTGATCTTTAATCTCAAATCATACTTTTTTTTTTGCATCCCTTTTGCAACTTTAAATCCCCCAAATTAAGAAGTCTTAACTTTTGCTCTGTGTTTTTTTTTTTTTTTTCTATCTGAGTGTGTTAGAAAGGCTAAAATAGTAGAATATATTTAAAATAATGACAATTGCCCTCTACATATTGTGGAATATTAACAGAATGTGGATGAAAAATATAATAGTACCAAACACTGCATATTTAACATAGTTAAGGGACTAAAAATGCCAAAAAACAAAGATAAATGCTAAGTCTGCTAAAGAAGATAAACATAAAAGACTATTGATACAAAAAATCCTAGTTTAGATTGTTGTTTAGACAGTGATATATTTTTATTTTTTTAATAAAAAAAATAAAATTTATTTTAATAGTATCATAAGCATCAAACTATAGCATCTGCACTAAGCGGTAAAAAAACGTAACAATAATGAGACGTGAGAGCATATAAAATGATATCTGGATGATGTACAATTAGATATGAATAAGACCACCGTTCTAAAATATTACAAGAACATCAATTTGCTTTAGCTTTCTAGGGAAAGTTCTCCCAGAAGCTTTATTCTTATCAATTATACTTGGTAGAGAATGAACTCGTAGTGCACCAAGCGATTCAGCCTACCCTGCAATCACAAAATACAAAAATATTTATATTTTAGTATAAGCATGGTCCATCCTAATTAAACATGAAACTTATAGTTTTTTTTTTTTGGCAATAAAATTTTATAGTTTAATTATACATATATATATATATATGTGTATATAAGTAAAATAAATAATAATTAAATCGAGAATGATTGAAGAAGAGAGTACATATATAAGATATACCTAGAGCAGTCGGTAGAGGGATAGATTTTGTAAGGGCTAGTAGTGTTGCACTTGGCAGGAAGCTGGTTAATACGGTCATAGTTAAGTCCAGGGATCAAAGCAGCACCTTGTTTGATGCAACTACAAGCAGCCCTAATATCTTGTGTAGTAATTTTGAGAGCATGGAGCTCCTTAATCCCGGCACAGCATTCCGGCGCCACCGTCCCTCCGACCACCCCGTAGCTGATGCACGGCGTCAGTAATTTGGTCACCTGCCCGCATGTTATGGTCGCTTCCACTTGGGAATTAGTAGCCACCAACATTACTATGCATGCTACCACTGCCACAGTCCCATACTTCGCATTATTAGACGCCATAGATTAGGGTCGAGAGCTAGCTAGCTAGCTAGAGTACTACTCTAATACTTAATTTGTTATAATTAACTTAATTGCTGATTACTAATTTGGATCTTGATCTTGTGAGGGAAAACGAGCATATATGATAGATGTTTATATACGGAGAGAGATTTAGTGGCAAATATGAGTGTGGGCCAGTGGAAAATGTTGGCAGTGCTTGTGGAAAATTAACTTGATTGGCGATTGCTAATTTGACCGATATCTTGAAAATTCTTGATAAGAAAAACCAAAGAATTTTAGGGCCGTCCTTGTGGAAAATTAGTAACGGAGTGTGGGCCAGTGGAAAATGTTGGCAGTGCTTGTGGAAAATTAACTTGATTGCTGATTGCTAATTTGACCGATATCTTGAAAATTCTTGATAAGAAAAACCAAAGAATTTTAGGGCCGTCCTTGTGGAAAATTAGTAACGGTTCCGTGTAGTACAAATATTATATGTATATGCACGTGTTGAACTATTATATTTAAGTCATATCAAGTCAATATTATTTTTAGCATTAAGCTTTTTTTTTTTTTTTTTTAAGAGTTAGAGATTTTAAAATATTTAGTATAGATTGACATGAGCAACTTTTGAGTTAGACATAAAATATTAATTAATTAAAACTGGTATAAGAATTAAAGTTCATCTCTCCCGAACTTCACTAATATATATATAAAATTAAACTCACATAAAATTGATTTGATAATTTTTTATTATTATTATTTTTTTTATCAAACACCGGATTGCTTTTAAAAATTAAAATTTTAAATAAAAAAAACATTTATAGTTGTCGTTAAATTACATGTAACATTTGCTAATATATCGTATAAAATATTTGTAATCGAGTAATATAACCTATGAATTACATATAATATAATGTCTACTATAGCGTGGAATGGATGTGTCAATTTACAATTATATATCTGCATTCCGCGTGCAATCTTTTCAACGAAAATAACCTCCCTAAAGAGGAAGGGATATTGTACAAATGTATAAAAAGTCAAATACCAATCCTAAGATTGATTTATCATGTCTCTCTTTTTCTTTTTCTTTTGGTGTGTATTTTCCATATGTAGAATCTGTACACGTAGACTTATATAGTTGTCTTATTATTTCTAGAGACGTACATAAAATATATACCAAATTTATTGTAGAACTTTCAAGCGGTCATACATTCTAAATTTTATCGTTGAAAGCCATATCATATCTACTTATAATTCCTTATGATATAATTAATAATTGTAAATCTTGCCTAGTAACAATTGCTGTATATAATGGTTTGTTTGGAAATTATGCTAATTAATCATCTTTCGGGACCATCTAATTAAGGGTAAAGTTCGTTCTTCCAAAGTGTGTCTATAAGCTTGAATCAAAATGAAGTAGTTTCTTAAAATACAAAAAATTAAGCAAAACAAAAAAACATATGTAAATCAAGGCCTCTGATACTTATCTATAAATGAGGTAACAAAAGGATAAAAGATATATATGCAAAGGCTATCAATTTTGAAACTAAATATGCATATATGTATTTATATTGCAAATCTTAGAAATTAGAGCTGGATAATGGATGGGAGTTTATATTGCAAATCTTAGAAAATAGAGATGTGCTTTAACAGAACTTTGGGGTTCTGTTTTTAATTTGGCTTAGAAAAAGGGTTTCAGAAAGATTTGTGTTCACTTTGGACTTCAATCTAGTTTTCTTCTGAATGAAGAAATGAAGTTGATTCTTTTCATCCAATGATGTAAATCTTAGTTCAAAGCTACTTGGAGATGCTGATAACAGTTAAAGAAATTTTACATACCAGTCATACATGTGTGTACAAGGAATGTTATGAAGGAATTTCTAGCAATCCAATCTCAATTTTATTCTTGTTTTTGGAGTTTTAAGAGCTGATTTTATGGGATAAACTAGGAATTTCTTCTGTAATATCTATAGTGACCTAGTTTCTTCTTTATTTTTTATTTTTGGGGAAGTCCCCAATATATGCTTAAAAAATATAGAAAAGAAAAAGATGGGGATATACATAATCACAAAGGGGAATTGGATGATATAAAGTCAGCATAGATGTTATAACTGATTTAAGTAATTTGATTTGATATCACACTTATCAAGGATTAAAGTTCAAAAGCAATGGTTATTTGGTGTCAATAAATTTTGGATAGTAAATGATTTAACATTGTTCTATTTGTTTGTATTTAGCTTTTGCTTTCAAAATAATGCATTATGTACAGCAGAGGTTATGAAAGAAGATTACACTCATCAGGTCCTTCCATTTCAAATTTACAGAGCCAGTAGATGTAAGTAAAATTTTCCCCAAAAAAAAAAAATAGCCATTCAATAGTATTGGTGAACATGAGCATTCAAGTATCTTGATTACCTTTAAAAGAAAAATCCTTTGAATTGTCATCTTCAACTATAGTGCTCATCAGTTTTAATCTATCTATAATTATCATAATTGAAGTATTTGAATCTCTTTCCAATAAAAAATATATCTCTTTAATAATTTGTTCCATCAATTTAGTGGATTCATGTGGTATTATTGCATTGCTTATAATAACACAAATTATTTCTCTATGATGCAGAATAAAATTACTACAAGACACTACAAATAACGCAGTGATTCTGTCACGGAAGAAGGTCTTCGGTGACAAAAACAGACTTTGTTTCATAAAAGTAGAGAAGTATTTAAATGAGTGACAAAGTTTTGTTTATCACAATATTTTATATATGTAATATCCTCAAACCTCTTCCTCTCCAAGTCTTACAACTGAAAAGAAAAATATTTATAGATTTATTATATGTGGTAAATGATACATATATGACTATTCCTCCAAATGATTACAAGTAGTACAGTATAGCTAATACTCCAAAGGAGCTTTGTTCTCATATCTGATTACTTTGAGCTTTGCACAGACAGTGCAAAAGTCTTCATTGATTTAAGCCACCCTGCAATCAGAATCCATAAAATTTCAGTATGCTTAAACAAAAAAAATCACAATTTCTATCTATGTATATATACAGAATCAAGCATAAAAATGAATAGTATTGTATGAATGAATACGAACTTAGAGCAATCAGTATTGGGATAGACTTTGTAGGGACATTTAGTGCCACATTTTCCAGGAATCTCATTAATACGATCATAGTTAATTCCAGGGATGACAGCAGCACCATCTTTAACGCAGCTGCAAGCTTGTCTGATGTCCTCTGCGGTCTTGTAAGCAGCATTTAGCTCATAAATTCCAGTACAGCATTCCGGTGACACCGTCCCTCCCATCACTCCATAGCTGATGCATGGTGTCAGCCAGTTGGTCACCTGCAGGCACGTTATCGTTGCACCAGCTTGAGGAGCTGCACATGCTAACATGTACGCCATTACCACCGCAAGTACCACCTGTCCGACTGCAAACTTTGCCATGGCAACTTTCAATTGAAAGACTATATTTCTTTCTTTTCTTTTGTAGTGTTAAGTTTGGGGAATAGCAAACACAAGACTATGAGCTTTATAGAGAGAAGTTAGGCAGTACAATTGTATATAGATTGAGTTGCAAATATCGATCTTGAAATTTCTTGATGATATGAAAATTCAAAAGGATAAAGTCAGGGACGCCTTGTGGAGATAAACAGACAATGCCATACTACATCCTTGTCCATATATTCGGAGCATTGAAAATTCATGCTCTCAAAACATTATTTATTGGTGGTAAGAGGAATATGGAACTTGTTTCTGATTGGATGATGATTTTGACATATGCCAAAGAACGATGGAAAAGTTGAACCGCCTTTCCTTTCTACTTGACTCGAATGATGTCCGGTATATAAAATTTTGTTTTGAGAGTTTCACCACTGCAAGGAATTCATCCAACGTGTGTTATGTTTGCTTTCAAAGAGATGGGATAAGCATAAAGATCCACCTTATTGCTTTGTCATGTTGGTTACCAGACATTTCATAATAATAATGACCCACATAAATGTTGTCCATCATACTCTACGTAGAAGTAGAGAACTTTGATATTGTTAAATTATCAAAAAGTCATACAATTAAGTTTTTTATTCCTTTTCCCATATATATATATATATATATATATATATGTGTATGTATGTATGTATAGCTTCCTATCTCCTTTGAGCAACATAAAAGCTAGGTTATTCACACAAAAAAAAAACGAAAAAAAAAAAAGAAAGAAAAAGAAACGCTAGGCTTTTCTGTTTTTGTTTCTCTTGTCATTAAAATATTACAATGCATCAGCTACTTCAAAGGCATAACAAAACTACAATGAAAATTTAATTGGAACATATGTACATATTTTATAGAAAAAATCTAAATTTACAGGAAAAGAGGCACCGAAATGAATTTAATGTCATCAATATGTACAATATCCTACTGTTTACAAAGTTACTGAGGTGAGGTAAAAATCAACAGTCAGGAACGCAACATTGTTCAGGAGTGTGTCACTGATATTTTACTACACTCGCCAATAACAATAAGTTCTGAAACGTTCAGTACGCTGACATATTTCTCCATTTATCCTTCAAATCAACCTGCGAGCAACCTCTAACATTTAAATTTAATCATATGATATATAGATGGGAAAACATTAAATTGCATCTCAATGGAAACATAATAAACAAATTAAAGTTATTCAAAATGTAAAGCTTGTGCACCTCTGTTCTCTCTTGAAATACATCACCCTAACG
The DNA here is from genome assembly GCA_003254975.1 of Ochetophila trinervis. Lineage (NCBI taxonomy): Eukaryota > Viridiplantae > Streptophyta > Magnoliopsida > Rosales > Rhamnaceae > Ochetophila > Ochetophila trinervis. The sequence goes on from QANX01001440.1 coordinate 11,420, forward strand.
GTTCAATTGAGTTTCGTGACATATTTCTCCACTTATCCTTCAAATCAACCTGCAAGCAACCTCTACCATTTAATCATGATATATAGATTGCAAACATTAAATTGCATTTGCATGGAAGTTTCTCATAATGTAAAATTTGTGCACCTCTGTTCTCTCTTGAAATACATCACGATAACAGTTCAAGATGAGTTTCCAGTTCCCTTTACCAAACCTGCATAAAATAATAATAAGAACATCAACAATAACAACAATAATCATAATAAGTCACACTTAATGCTTCAAACAATATTTACATCTAATTTGTTTTTGCTAGGATGAATGCAACTTCAATGTATTGGAACTTTGCATTTTCATAAGGAACAAAACTACACATCTTTTTGATGATGCTTTTGAATTCTCAACCAGGGAGCACTTGGATTTTCACTTTAATGGATTCATCCATTGACAAATCACATCTTTTCTTGCTGTTCTGCAGACAAACCAATCTAGAAGTAGGAAGGAAAGGAAATCAAAAAAGGTCCACCTTCTCTCTCAATTGTCTACCTTATGCCACTTATGGAAGCATCTTAGGGGGGTTGAGTCGTGAAGCATAAACTGCTCTTCAATCTCCTCATAAGCCGGATAGGTACAAGATCATGGAGCATTTTAAATGCCCCTTTCTGTTGGAATAGCTGAGACTTCTTCTAAAGGGATTTTCCATTTTTTAGTCAACAAAGAGTTAGAACTTAGAGGTTTAAGTTGCAAGTGGACCAGTGTGAAGCTTCATTGCCAGTCAGAGCTCCTAGCCAACTACTGACTAACCCTTTGGAGCTCAGCTGACCTTTCTTGATTTAGTTTCTTTTGCTATTTGAGATGGATGAATCGATGGAACGTTGATCCCTGATTCCTATTTGGTCAATTCCTGGAAGGCCTAATTTGTTCAATTTACAGAGGCATGTATAGTTCTGCTAAAGGTGACAGATTATTCTTTTAAAGTCCAGTTATAATGGTAAAAAAGTGGTAATACTAGAAAAATATGTGAGCTATGAAACTTTCTTGTCACCTACAATCTGTCAACCCATGCCATACCACCCTATCACTTCCCTCCACCCCCATCAAATAAACGACAAAAGGGACCTTGAAAAGAATGAAGATAAAATGATAAAAAAAATAAAAGACTGATTATGCATAAAGCACATACTTTCTTACACCATCCCTTAACATGTCTTCTTCGATCAAGCTCCATTTCTTAATTTTTCTCCTCTTAGAAAATTTCATCATTTTATACTTTTGCAAAGGAGAACTGGTCCTCCTCTTTGGATTGGGAAGGTGAAGTCTACTGCTTTCAGGCGAACCATCAATGGAATCATTCCACTGGAAAATAAATAAATAAATAAATAAATAAATAAATGCCGGATATGTAAAACATACTTCAAACATAACATCCTGAAATTGGTGAAATTGGACAACTATCCAATAAAAGAAAGATAAATTAAATACATTGCTCCACTATCATTGCCAACAGAAAAAGGATGATTTTACCCAAAAAAAAGAGAAGATTATATCTTTCCGTTCCCTCTGGCATATTTATAACTTGATGTAACCACTATGCTTAATGTGATACTGACCAAGCCTACAAAGGATGTATCTAATGAATCAAAATAACTTAATCAGTCAATAAAAACCTGTTTTAACATGAATGCAATGTCTCACTTGATGTCTAATGGTAGGTTTTGTAACCTTAATCTATCTCATGTTATTACAAAAAGAGTTAAAGTAAGGGAAGACCAAAAACACAAAGGATGTGTCCTAGAAATTGGTTCCTTACCTACTTTTATTTGCTGAAATAATATGATACAATACCATTTTCTAGTACATGGCTTTATCAACCACCATTTAATAAGAAACTAAGTAAGTGTAGACTGTTCTGTAAAACAGTGGACATTTTCTAATTGCTTGGAGATGTCACTTGAGAGATTTTTACATATCAAAATCCATTCGACCTAGGAAAACGTAGAAACTTTCTAGAAAAGATAAAATACTCAGCAAATCTATACTACTTATTGCATGTTTCATATTAAGCAATTACCAAATGTGAATTAGTGTGGTTTTCCATTTTGATAAACTAGTGCAGTCAAGAATCTACCTAACCATAGATAAGTGTTCATAGATATGCATTCCTCTAGATCAATAACACAAAATTGTCTTAAAAATGAAGATGCTTCTGCATAGACAGTAAATTGTTTATATCATAAAAGACTAGGAAAAATTTAGAGACATGTAAATCAACAAGAAACACAATAACATAATTCATAATGACATAAAATACAAAAATATAAACAGTAATTATACCACACCTCAACAACTCGTTTGTAATGTAATCAACAGATTTTATGTACTTACATGATGTGAATTAAACTAGCATGTTAGTATGAAAAACAAAACTATAAATACCTCATAAGTCTGGGCGGTATTATTACGTTCCATCAAGTTAGGACGAGGAACATTATTCTGATGATGACTGCAAGATGGATCTTCAACAGTGAGATCACAAGGTTGAATAATTTCAGCATTCTTGTCAACTGATGAATTTGGTTCATCTAATTCCTTCTGACCTTCATTTTGGACGGAAGGCTCACAATTCACATTGTTTGTTGCCAAATTAGAAATTATGATTTCAGACCTTTGTATTGCCATTGGAAGTGGGTCTGTCACTACTGCTTGTAACTCTATACAGCTAGATTTAAGTGATTGACGTGCTTTATCAACTTCAGCAGTAGACAAAGAACCATCCTTGTTGCAGAGTGTCTTAGGGTCCAAATCCGAATTGCTAGTAATCCTGGCCGAACCTCTATGTCGCCGGTTAGTTGCAACGTGCTTGCATCTAAGTGCTACATTTTCCTTTCGGGTTTCTAGTGTGAGAATAAGAAAAATACCGTAAATACAATATATATATATATATATATATATATATATATATATATATATATTGGTCAAATATGAAGTTAAATTTAGTGGAATCCAAGGACGATGATAATCATGCAATTGAAAATGAAATTAATGACTGTAATATGATAAGCTGATATTTTAAGATGTTCCTAAAACTCATATATTGATTATACAAAGTTGTTCATAGTTCATACATATACACATATAGTCATTCACATTTGTATGCATAAATATAATCTTTAACAAATTATAACTAGAGAGCTTAGCAAATTTACTTTATGATACATGATACACATCTTGCACAAAACCTTACATCTTGTAATACGCTTATAGTCACACATAATTGCAAAAGGGAAATGATGGATAGATTCAAAATCATGTTTTGCAGATACATAAAACATATTAGTATAAATGGACTAGCAATAAAAAGGAAGGAATCGCTGCATTCATGCAAATATTTCATTAAGATTGAAAAACATAAATAAAAGTTGGCACCTTTATCTTTAGGCGTAGTCACTTGTCCCTCGACTGCTGCGTCGTGATCAGACACATTCCCATCCACCCGTTTCTTACATTGAACAGCCAATTCAAGCAAACCATTCAAAGCCGATTCCGGGCACGGCCGAGGTGAACTCACAGCCACCGGCTTTGGCATTTCCACTCCTCCATTTGGTAGGGCACCCATCTGATCATGACCAATCCCATCCTCAACTCCTGAACCCACAACTCCTTTGTCCTTGACACTCAATCTTGCTGCACATTCAATGAACGAGGGACCCATTAACGCCCATGCCTCTCCCAAATAAACACTAAGCAATCTGAGAGCGTCGTTCCTGGTGTTCATTCTACACAGCTTCTTGGAAAAGTTAGAATCAAAAATTGCCGCTTCAACCTCTTCGCCATTCTTCTTCAACTCCTCCGTTAACAGGTGGCTCTTACCAGAGCTCTCCATGTGAGAAACCCTCCCTCTCCAAATCCGCTTCACAGCCTCCAAATATTTACCGGGTTTGCTCACACTTAGATATTTGGCGGTGCACTCCACGGCCACAGCACAGTACGCGGATTTCATAGAGTCTATGGTATCTGTTCCTTCTCTCTGATCAAGTTCCTCTATCATCTCCAAATTCTCGAGGATTGTTTCGCTTACCGAAGCTTCCGACACCTCGGACTCAATGGCTCGGAGAAGTACGATCTTCTTTAAGCGTGAATCGCCGTTCGGGAAGGGAATTACTGTGAGCGCCTTCTTCACCATGCCGTCGTCGTCGCACTTCCGGAGAAGAAATTCCAGAATCCACCGAGAAACGTCGGCGTCCATAAAAATTAGGGCTTTTTTCTTTTGTTAGGGATTTGATATGCTTTTTGGTAACTCAGAAAAAAAAGCAAATTCAAGGCAAAATAAAATGGCTCAAAAATATTATTAAAATATTAAAAATACCGAACCAAACTGAACTTAAAAATAGAAACACCACAGGTACAGGTTGCGGTTTTGTTGGTGAACAGGTACAGATTACACTTTGACTACTTCTTTTGGCTTTTGAGTTTTGACTAACAATTTTTTTCTTTTTAAATAATAAATTGTTTCTATTTTATTTTGAATTAATTTTAAAATTTAATTTAAATTTAATGTTTTAAATTTTAAAAAATACATTTGCATTCCATTCACACAGATAATTATTATTATATTTTTCATTTACTAAAAAAAATTATTATTAAATTTTTAATTTAATATCTTTATAATACAGTAGAAATATATTATAATATTAAAAATTTTGAAAATCTAAATTTAATTTATATAAGCCTTTTTATTATATGTTTTTGAAAAGAGTAAAAATCTAATTACACATTTTTTTGGACAACTTCTTTTCTCATAATTTTTTCTCGAAGGCAACTTAAAAACCTAGATACTTGAGTAGCAATTTTTCTAAATTTAGAATAATTACAAATGTAAATTTTTAATAATATCATCAATACTTTTTGAATTTCATAATTGTGGCAATTTTAAATCTATATTTTTAATTAATTTTATTTAAACTATGCGATGATTTAGTAGCTTAAAAAAATATATGTAATATTTTAATTAAATAAATTTTTTAACTAAGTAATAATTTGTTAAATATATTTAACTAAATTATTAAAATGTATTATAATTTTTGATATATTTTTTAAATTGCTTTTTAATATATTTTATAAAAATTATTTTATAATTTTATCAAACTAAATATATTTGTCAATATATAACTTACATTAAAAAGTTTATCTATTTAAAATTATCATACAATTATTTTAAAAAAACTAAAAAATTATGATATAGTGAAATAACAACTAGTTAAAAATATAGGGAAAAAAAACTTTAAAGTATTCCCTTTAGTTATTCCAAAAATAATAATAATAATAATAAAGAATTCAAAAGTAGTTTAAATTTAATAAAAGAATAAAAATAATTTAAATAGTAAGGAGAAAGTGAAACAGTAAATGATATTATTAACAATTTAATAAATTATTTTTGTAATTATTTCGAAGGTATGTAGGTATAAATGAAATTTTCTTTTAGATAAAGTTCTAAAAAAATCAAAATTCTTATTTTTTTTTATTATAAATTAAGGAAGAAAAGTTTTGTAACAAGGAAGTTAAAACTTCTAGATTTAAAAATGTATTTTTAATAATTTTACCGGACCAGGCTATGAGTACATCAAAATTCTTCATTAGACATCCTATTCCTATTCCTAGGTTGGTTGTATTGGACGAGCGTGTAAGAGTGAGAGAAGGACGCGGCGATACTAAGCCACCATAGTACGCTTCAGTCTCTCTACCTCGTTAAACAAAAAATGGGTCGCTGTGTTTTCTCCTCCGACGATATCGTAGTGAAGTCTCCGAGTGATAGGCGATTATACAGAGTTATTCAGCTCGAAAATGGGCTCACTGCATTGATTGTTCATGATCCGGAGATATACCCGGATGGGCCTCCCGTACACAGCGAAGCAGAAGATATGCAGTGTGAGGATGATGGTTGCGATGAAGACGGAAGTGAAGATTGTGAAGATGAAGATGAAGGCGAAGAAGATGAAGATGATGATGATGATGAAGAAGAGGAAGAAGAAGAAAACGAAGTGAAAGGGAAGGGAAAGGGAGGTGCTGCTGCTCCGACTAAGAAGGTTTGTCCTTGTCTTACATCGTGAATCTGCAATACCCATTTTTCGTTTGGAGGATTTTGTTTTGTAAATCAGTTGCAGATAGCTTGGGAAATCACCTTTTTTATTGTTGGGAATTGTGAAGTGTTAGCAAAAGAAATGTAGGCTTTGGATTATGCAATGCAGGGTACGCAGTAGCATCGATTTAGAAGTGGTTGCCTTAGTTGCTTTTTGTATGAAATTGGAAATTTGGTTCCTAATGCATTAGTTGGGCTTGGTTAAGGTTATTTACCAAGTAGTATGGGAGTTTGATTTAATTATATAATTAGAGATGCATGATTTTCTTTGCAGGCCGCAGCAGCTTTGTGTGTCGGAATAGGCAGCTTTTCTGACCCTTTTGAGGCGCAAGGGCTTGCTCACTTTCTAGGTTTGTTAATAATTTGACAAACTCACATATATTTTCTTCATGTTTTTTTTTTCTCTAAAGTGGAGAGTTTCTTAAGGAATTTTATTCTCTCTCTCTCTCTCTCTCTCTCTCTCTCTCTCTCTCTGTGTGTGTGTGTGTGTGTGTGTGTGTGTGTGTGTGTTGGGGGGTGTTTTTTTTTTTTTTTTCTTTCTTCTAGTCATTCTGATATTCAAATGATCGATTGTTCATTCCCAAGCATTTCTCATGATTTTGTTTTTGCGTTTTGTTTTGTAGAACACATGCTCTTCATGGGGAGTACTGAATTTCCAGATGAAAATGAGGTCTGTTTATCAATTTTGCATGCTACAGCAATTCTTCGAAAGCAAAAAGAAACATGAAAGTTGATTTTTCTTCTTCCTATTCCAGTTGACTTATTTGATGTCCATGATGGATATGACAAAATCCTTTTTGTAAATTTATAGTAGATGAGATTTATTGAGATAATGTTTGTGTTCGCTGTTAAGTAGAATGATTTTTCCATGGCTGTTAAGTAGCATGATTTTACCATGATAGAAGGATTTGCACATGACATGGCAAAAAGGTCATTCTTATACCAAGATCATCTGCTCACTTGCTCACCAGTAGTAGAGAACTAGGTCCTTATGTGGGCTACTTGCTTGCACACATCTGTTTGGCTCCTGCAACTCCACTTATACCCTTGACTTGGAGTATAGAATGCCTTGAGAAACAAGAGTTTTTGTAATTTTGGATTGTAATTAGTTAAATATTTCATTCGTTAAGCACTATCATATACTGGCAAAGACTATATATGTAAGATGATGTTATTATAGTTCGGCTACCAGTTTGACTCTTTTCTGTGCTAGTATGATAGTTACTTGTCCAAACATGGAGGGTCATCGAATGCATACACAGAAACAGAATATACCTGCTACCACTTTGAAGTGAAACGGGAGTTTCTTAAGGGTGCCTTGAGAAGGTAACCTGGAACCCTATTTTCTTTAGGAATTGGATAGTGATAATACCAGAAGCTTTTGCTGTTCAAAAATTATTTGGCTGCATTCATGCCCCCTTATAAGTTTTTTACCTTGCTGTAGACTATTAGAATTTCATAATCAAATAGTATCCTCTTCAAGATAGACATTATTAAGATCTGGGATTAGTTTGATACTTATGTTTTTCTGTTCGATTTATCAGATTCTCTCAGTTCTTTGTTTCACCTTTAGTGAAAACTGAAGCCATGGAAAGAGAGGTTCTCGCTGTAGATTCAGGTACACACCACTCTTATCTGAGGTTACCTTCTTCTGTTTTTCTTTTAAACAATCTCAGATTTGCTAACAATAGTATTGACTAACATATTTTTCATGGCTAACTTATATTCATCATTGGTAAATGAAATGGAACAAAGAGTTTAACCAGGTTTTGCAAAATGATGCTTGCCGCCTTCAACAACTTCAATGCCATACTTCTGCACCTGGCCACCCTTTTAATAGATTTTTTTGGGGTAAAGCTTGAATCTATGACATTTTGATATTATGGTCAGAAATGTGTGCTTTTTGAGACTGCTTTTTTTATGGTTTTTGTTTTGATGGTAGGGAATAAGAAGAGCCTGGTTGATGCAATGGAGAAAGGGATCAACCTGCGGGAACAAATACTGAAACTTTATAAAGATCATTACCATGGTGGATTGATGAAGCTAGTTGTCATTGGTGGAGGCAAGTATTTATTTATTAATTAATCTTTCTTCTTCTTCTTTCTTTCTTTCTTTCTTTTTTTTTTTTTTTTTTTCCCTTTCCTTGTTTTTTTGAGTGTGATTTTGCATATTATTTAATATAGTTGTATTGTATGGGAGGAAAGAAGTAATTTCAATTTTATATGTTGCCTACAGAGGAAAAAATTTGCAATAGTTTTGGTATTTGGTTTTTAAGATGATTGTGTTGGGTTCTAGGGAACTAGGAGTCAGTAATGTTGGAGTACACTAAAATAATTGTCAGTAGATATGTTCTGATGGTGATATAAAGCAATAGTTTTTTTATGATGATATTAGTGATCATAGGAGATGCTGTTGGAAGTTGTGATTTTATGGTGTATAGACTATTGTTAGTAGGTCTTTTAATAATATCTACATAAAATTCTTGTTAGTTGGTGGCCCTAGCTTTGTTACGATGACAAGAATATTGGTTATAGATTGTGGAATTGAGGATGTTCAGATTGTTAGCAGTAGGTAAAACCCCACTGTTCTTAGTACAAACTGAAAAATAGTTTATTTCCAGTTTTCTGATATAATTGTGAAGTTTGACATCCAGAAAATGTTCCTGAGTAGTCAAAATATAAATTTATGGTGAGATCTCGTTTTCTAAGAAGGAATTGGAAGTAGTTTATTTTCAATTTGCTGGTATACTTAAGTTCAACCTTTTCTGATATTAATCAGTATTCTGGAGTTAAAATTTAAAATATATTCAAGAGTGCAATTCATTTTCTCCCTATGGTTTTCTGTTCAGAAACCGGTTATAAGTTGTTTTTAGTTTGCACAGAGGATGATTGCTTCAGTTATTTACTTATTGATGAACTACCAATGCTCGCATAATAACATCCCTTTCATATACAAACTACTATGTTTTTTTAATCATAAAATATATATATAATTGCTGCAGAATCTATTGATGTTCTTGAGAGCTGGGTTATGGAATTGTTTGGTAATGTTAAGAAAGGACCCCAGGTAAATCTAGAGTTCAAAGTGGAAGCTCCATTTTGGAAAGCTGGAAAACTCTACAGGCTAGAGGCTGTTAAAGATCTCCATATCCTTGACTTAACATGGTCATTGCCATGTCTTCGTAAAAGCTATTTGAAGAAACCAGAAGATTATATAGCACATCTCCTTGGGCATGGTAAGATGATTTCCATTATGGGTAAAGTACATATGGAAGATCTGAATGATTGTTTTGTTTACATATCTTGAATGTTTGTAAATGAATGAAAATTGTCTTAAAGTTGAGGTTGTTGAAACTTAGATAATAACTTGTAGGTTCTAAAGAAAAGAGCTTGAAAACTTCAAGTCCCCTTTGTCATGTTCCTTTGATACTGTTTTCTAGATTGTTCTCTTTGTTAACTGTTCTTTCTCTAGATATCATTGTTTTTGCATTTCTTATGCATGGGATGGTTTACTGTTGCATTTTATTGCTGCTTAAATTATATCAAATGGTTTGGCTGGGTACATGGTGTTAGATTGTATATTAATCCTGAACACAAAGTTGTGGGTTTTTAGAGGGCCGAGGAAGTTTGCATTCCTTTCTCAAAGCTAGAGGATGGGCAACATCTCTATCTGCTGGTGTTGGGGATGAAGGTATGAACCGGTCATCTATGGGTTATATCTTTGGCATGTCTATACACCTCACAGACTCTGGCTTGGAAAAGGTACTAACTTTCTTTTTCTAAGAAGATTCTTTCTTTAGAAGAATAACATTGGTTACCCCATTTCTAAATTTGTCTGTTGATGGTACATTTCATGGACACCAGCCCCCCTTTTTGTCTTTGATTTCTAGATTACTTATCAAAAATTTGTTATTACATTACATGCATTGTTACTTTTCAAGTGGAATATATCTTAAGGAATAATACTTAGTTTGTTGTTATTTGTTAATGCGCTGGTGCAGATTTTAGAGATCATTGGCTTTGTTTATCAATATCTTAAATTATTGTGTCATACTTCTCCACAAGAATGGATATTTAAGGAGCTCCAAGATATCGGGACCATGGATTTTAGATTTGCGGAAGAGCAGCCTCAAGATGATTATGCTTCTGAACTAGCAGGTATTTTCCCTTCCTTTTTCCTTTTGATATAGTTTCCATTTGCTTTTTTACATTATTTTTTTAATCTGAGTATACATTGTAATTGAGCACATTCTTGGTATTTGAAGTAATCTAGATGGTTGATGAATGTGCTCCAATTTATTAGCTTTTTCTAAGTTTTATGTTGTCAGCATTTGCATATTCAGAATCAAAGTTATTTGATCTATTCTTGACTAATTTTATGTCAGAGAATTTGTTGAGAGAACCACTGCATCATAAATAACTTTAGGATGTTAAAGTTCCTATCTAGTTAACTATTGTCTTAAAACTTCTTTATTGCAGAGAATTTACTAATTTATCCACCAGAGCATGTTATATATGGGGACTATGTCTACAAAATATGGGATGAAGAAATAATAAAATATGTTCTTGGTTTCTTCACGCCAGAAAACATGAGGATTGATGTGGTATCGAAGTCCTCCATTAAGTCAGAAGGTAAACTTGTATGTCCTCTTAACAAGCCAAATATATGATTTATCTTGTGAATCCTACTGCTGCTTATATTGTAGTTTTTGATTGTATGGAAAAAAAAATTAAAAAAAATAAATAAATAATAAGTGTAGAAGACTGAGACTGAGACTAAGATTCTGGCTAATAGTTAATTGTTATTCCCTTGTATTCTATTAGTTCTCATTAGTTGTGAGAGAATCCAGTTTTGTTCTTCCATTGCTCACCCTTTTGTATGTTAAAAACTTAAAATTGTGTAACTTGCTATTTTTTTTTTTTGGATTTGTAGGTGTTATTAAAGTGAAGTTAAACTAATGTTTCCAAAACTAGTGAGGACGAAAACTTTATAATTTTATCTATTTATTTGAGCTGATTAGTCTTTACTTCTCAAATTTAACTTCTCCAGGTTTGCAGTGTGAACCTTGGTTTGGATCACATTATACTGAGGAAGATATTTCTCCATCTTTGATGGATATGTGGAGGCATCCTTCTGAAATTGATGTTTCATTATTTCTGCCTTCAAAGAATGAGTTTATTCCTTCTGATTTTTCCATCTGTGCTGATAATGCATGTGAGGATCTTGTCAACGTAGCTTCTCCAAGATGCATACTTGATGAACCACTTATGAAGTTCTGGTACAAGCTGGATAGTACTTTCAAACTTCCTCGAGTAAATACATACTTTCGCATTAGTTTGAAGGGTGGATATAGTAATGTGAGGAGTTGTATCTTGATGGAATTATTTATCCTCCTCCTTAAGGATGAGCTGAATGAGATTATATATCAGGTTAACAGCTTGAATTATATAATTATCTTTTGCTTTACTATAAGTTATCAATTACTGATTTTTCTTATATATGGTTAATGGAAACACTACCTGCATTTAATTCAGTTACTAATTTGTCTGCAGTATGCTCCCTATAATGTTTTACTGAGACCATTTTGCCATACCAGATCCAGATCATAGTTCTAAATAATAAGTCTACCTACTTTTCATAATGTAAAAACCTAATGTCTTTATGAAGAGTGGGTTGCGTTACTGTCAATATTTATTGCGTAATAGGTTTTGAGAAACTTATTTCCTGACCTATTTTCTGTTCTATTGATGTTTAATGATCAATATTCAATATGAGGCACTTATTTGTACTAAGACAAATCAGAGACCTAAATAATGTGGGCAAAGAAGACAAATATATACTAAACAAGTAGAAGACAGGGCGCTTTTATTTGTACACTGCAACAATCTTCTCAACATTGAGCATTCCCTGTAATAGCATGATCAGGCTCTAAAATTATGAAAGTACTCCTATAATTTATCATTTTCTCAAGGACTGTTTCCATTAACTACTTTCCTTATAGTTGTATTTGCCATTATTGTACTGAACTCATTTAGTTATGCAATGATTTTTCTTAGTACATTTTCATTTGAGATCTTTATCGGAGGAATCTTCTTTTCTTACTTACAGGCAAGTATTGCCAAGTTGGAAACTTCTGTATCTGTTTTTAGTGATAAACTGGAGCTGAAGGTCTATGGTTTCAATGATAAGCTTACAGTTCTACTGTCCAAACTTCTGGCAACAGCCAAAAGTTTCTTGCCAACTAACGACCGTTTTGAGGTATATTCTTTTTTCTTGCATATGAAAATTTAGTTGAAATACACTTATTAGACTCTTGCTGGTTTCTGGATTTTAATGAAGTGATGCTAACCTTAATAGGTTATTAAAGAAAATATGAAGAGAACATTGAAGAATACTAATATGAAGCCCCTGAGTCATTCATCATATTTGAGATTGCAAGTTTTGTGTCAGAGTTTTTATGATGTTGATGAGAAGATGCAAGTTTTAAATGACTTGTCTGTTACTGATCTAACAGCATTCATTCCACAACTTCGTTCCCAGGTACAGAAATATGTGGCTATAACTCATTATTGCCTTCCTTCGTGGTGATTCTTTTCCTTACAGGACCTTGTATAGCTTCGAATAAATGGAAGAGGGGCTGCTACATTCTTTTCACATTTTAACTGAAGATACTTATATGATTTATTTATATACAATGATTTATTTATTTATTTGTTTGTGATTTGGTTTTATCAAAGGATGCAACTTCCATGGTTATTAATTATAAGTCAATGAAGTAGTTTGTAATGGTTAATCTTTATATTTTATTAGACCGCTGCAAGACTGAGATTGGTTGAATCAGTTGTTATCTTCTCTCCTCATTTTGTACAGCTATACATTGAAGGCCTTTGCCATGGCAATTTATCGGAGGAGGAAGCAATTAGCATCTCAAATATATTTAAAGTAAATTTTCCTGTAAAACCACTCTCATATGAAATGAGACATAAAGAACAAGTCATCTGTCTTGCTCCCGGTGCTAATATTGTTAGAGATGTCAGTGTGAAGAATAAGATGGAAAAGAACTCGGTGGTTGAGGTAATGGATTAAGTTGTTTAAGTTACCATCTTTAAATATAAAAACTTGTTCTGATTACAATCTATGGATGCATATATGCACTTATCCTCATGTTCTTGTCTGAAAGTTTATTTGTATACTTTCCCAACATTGTTTGGATTTTGCATTGCAGCTTTATTTCCAAATTGAGCAGGATTTGGGGTTGGAGTCCATTAAACTGAAAGCATTGGTAGATCTTTTTGATGAAATTGTAGAAGAACCACTATTCAACCAGCTAAGGTGATTCATCTGATGCTGGAAGTGTTTCATACTGGGTCTTCTAAAGTTGATTATGCTAATTCTTCCCTCATAAGTCTTTCTTCCTTCTTTTCCATTCTATTTTATTTTTTATTTTTTTTTTGGGGATGGAGCCTTGGATTGTTAGCCTAATTTCTTCATCAATATGGACCTGAAAAACAGGCAAAATTTAGTGTGTCAGATATGATGTAATTGTTTGAAAATTTAAGCTACATATCTCTTTTCATCAGGCAATTATATACTGTTTGCAACAAATAATGTTCCAGAGTTGCATAAAATTAGTTTGTCCGGAAAAAACATTTTCTAATGGACTATTATCTACTTTTATATATGATGACTGGGTTATTTTAACATGTATATATATAGGACAAAGGAGCAGCTTGGATATGTAGTTGAGTGTAGCCCACGGATCACATATTGTATTTTTGGATTTTGTTTCTGTGTCCAATCATCTGAGTATAGCCCAATCTATCTGCAAGGGAGAATTGACAACTTCATCGATGGTTTGGAAGAACTGTTGGTAAGCATCATTGTTCTTTCTCCTTCAAAATGCTGCTTGATTGTGGTTTTTCTTTTACTTTTGATTGAAATTGAATTTATCTTTATTCCTGTTCTGTACTGAAAAACGTTGATTCTTCATTTACCCTTTGTCTGACATAGACTCTAATGCACTCGCAAACTAATGTACTAGGATGACAATGACATGTAGGAAGAACATTGCAATAGGAAGGTCCATAGTAATAGATATTTGAAAAGGGAAAATATTAACTAACTAGATGATACCAACGCTATTTATTGGGTAATGCACGAGAAGGCCTAAAAAAGAAATAAACTTTTGGTTTTTACTTCTTAGTATACTTTCTTATTTATGGTTTTGGAGTAAAGCATGCATAAGAATTAGAATTCATATATTGAGGATACATTTACATTACAGGAAGGGCTTGACGATAATTCCTTTGAGAATTATAGAGGGGGGTTGATGGCAAAGTTATTGGAGAAAGATCCATCACTCACATATGAAACCAACCGGTTTTGGAATCAGATCATTGATAAAAGGTATGCTTCATGTTAATATGATCATGCAATATTGAATTTAATTAGAGCTTTTTATCTGAATAATGGTCATATTGATACTCATATAAAACCAAAATATTGCTGAACTTCAGATATATATTTGACTTGTCAAAGAAAGAAGCAGAAGCACTGAAAAGCATTCACAAGAACGATGTGATCGACTGGTACAAAATGTATTTGCGACAATCATCGCCCAAGTGTCGGAGACTTGTGATCCGGGTATGGGGTTGCAACACTAATATGAAAGATGCTGAGACACAAACAAAATCTACGGAAACTATTAAAGACCTTGCAGTCTTTAAGATGTCATCTATGTTCTATCCAAGCATGTGTTGAAAAATTAGGGACATTATTGAACATGTGACACAAATTTGACTGTCAGAATCATTTAAGGCGATGATTTTGACAATAGGGTTTTTAGCAAGATTGGTTCAGAATTTATTTGAACACCTTGGGAGAGGAGTTACCATAAAAGACATTGACCAAAATGGTGAGTTACAGTTGCATTTCATGTAATATTAGGCTGATTTAAAATTTTGAGTTAATAATAAGTGGATTGGTGATTTATCTGAACCTCCCCTGTTATTCTTCAATCCTCTTATCAATTATTTGTAGGGTTATTCCTTGCTGAGGAGATATATTTCTGCAGAAATATAGTTTAAGCCCCCAATTTCAGTAGGATATACCTACCTAGTTTATTGCTTTCACCACATTTCCATTTCTGAAATGAAAATCCCCTCCTTCAATGCTTTGGCTATGAAACTTGTTTTATTCCGTGGAACAGAGTCATGTAAACCCTCTTCTTGTAGTCCAAAAGGAGGGGAAGTAAAGAAAAGAAAAAAAAATTTCCTTTTACAGCTTTGTAATCATTCTTTACTTCGAATTAACCACACAGATGAAACATTAACCGTAAACAAATCAAAAAAACTTTCCCAACTACAGATTGAACTTCTATTTTTTGAGCATTGTTGTTTGATTCAGACCTACAAATGTTTTGTTTTGACCCTTTTGAGCTTTTTTTACATAATAGATGGTACTCATCTCGCGGACAAGTTTGAAACAGTGGCTTTCCTTTCTAAAAACCTATTACTTACTTCCAAGGTGAAACATACCATATATGAGGTGGCTAAAAATTTGAAACCCTCTAGAGGGCCATGTTCGAGTCCAACTTCCTTTTTAAGTTTCTACAGAAATGCACATGGTAGGGCTTTAAAATTATGCGATTTGTTTGAGGTCTCTTTCTGACACTCTTCTTCTCTGCCCTTACCACAATAAACACTAGTCTCACAGATCAGAGCAATGGACAATCCCTTTTTTAAGGGCACTAACACCCCAAAAATAATAAATAAATACAAAATCATTTTATTTTATGCCTTCTTGTGGACTTAAAATTCTGTTTAATTCCATGTCCTTTGAGGATAAGGAATGCATTGGGGTTTTTTTTATGCCTTGTGGATTTAAATTTGATTTATCCTCTTTATTGGACAAAGATGTTTTGAAGCTTTCAGCATTTACTCGATAAATTTCTCTCTGCTGCTAGTGCTAGGTTCCTTGTTTTTATAGGTATTCCTAGGGTAAGACATGGACTCTATGGCTCCGTTTGTTTCGCAGGATCAGATCGAATCGGATATAGCTGGCAGGATTGGATCGGATTGGATATAGCAGGATCGGATTTCTCAAATCCTATCCTATGTTTGGTGCAGTCTCGGATTAGATGATCGGATTAGATATACTGTGTTTGGTGCAGTCTCGGACTGGACTGGATTGTATTACAATTTAATAATATTTTTTATAATTTTTAAGTTATATTATAAAATGTAATTGTTATTATTAATTGGAAATTTTAATTATATATAAAATATATTGTAATATATTTCTAATTATAAATTTAAACATACTCCATATTATGAGAATGACATAAAATATTTAATTGCAGATTCATACAAATACTAAAATTGTTCAAAACAACAGAAACAACTACTAAAATTAAAAAAAAAAACAAATTAAACTAATACAATTGTGCTAGTATTACTCCAACTGTACAACCGATAATTAAACCGATGAAAAACGAACATCCATTCATGCTTCGATAACTGGATTTAGGGTGATTAATCTTCATTTCTACTGTTGAACAATTATTATTATTATTATTATTAATTGTACGTTCAATATATGAAACATAAGCTATTTCTGCATCATCTATTGAATGATATGCTTTGTATGAGTTGCCTTTGAATCCATTAATTTGTTCTTGACATTCTGCCCATGAATCATAAATTCCAGGTTGTCTTCCTTTGAATACAACGTATAGTTTTTGATCTGCCATTACTGTATCTATATATATACAAAATATATTAGTGCAATTTGTAGGATATAAATAACAAAAATATTAGAAACATTATAAAATAAATAAACATAACACACTTATCATTACTATTGTTCATATCCATAAAAGTAATATAAAATAAACATGAAATACAACTAATGCTAAAAAACATAAACATCTAGCAAAAAAAAAAATTAACATAAACATCCAATGTCATGTGCATATCAACATCTATCAACCAGTGGATGAACCTCCAATCAAGTCATAAATAAACTCAATTTTTTCTTCATCATCTAATCCATTGAACGCTCGAAACATGTGCGGCTTCTCACTACAAATTCTTATAACCTTAATTCTCTCACTAACTGATATCCCAAGCCTCCTAAGTTCAGCACGCAAAACTTGTATCATTTCATCAGTAAGTTTAGGATATATAGAATCAGCTAGTTTATCCCACTGTTCTTTAGATTCACCCATCATTTTTTCAAGTGATTCAGCAATGCGTTCTATACCACTACTTGCTCCATCAGATGGTCTAGTTCTCTTTCTACGATTGGACTGCTCAGATTGTGAATTTTGGCCAAATGACATTGGAGAATCCTCCTCATCTTCTCCAATGTCAGTTGGATCTGCAGCCATGTCAGCAGGAGTTTCAGCATCTCTCCCGGTCGCACGATCCAATCCAAATATAATAGCCAATCTTTCATACATGGGAAATGGTTTACCCCTCCATCCGTCAGCATCTTTGTTAATCTACGTAATCATATAAACTTCAATGGTTATAACAAATTTGTAACATTAAATTTGACAAATAAATTAGTGGCAAGTTTTTTTGGAATCAAACCTTAATATAGTCTACCCAAACATCGTCACTGTCAACTTCAATACATTTTTGTGTGTCATTCCATCCAAATCCACTCTTATTTAACATATCGAAAATAATTCCATAATCTTTTTTCCACTTCTTAATTTTCGATTCAATGTGTGGATTGGCTTTCAAATCGCATCCTGGACACAGATTGGCTAAGGAATTTTCAATAAAATTGTATGTGCCAGGTTTGAAGGTACCATTTTCAGTTCTGTACCCCTTGGCCACTACATCATCAATTATATTCAGCAGTGTATCCTCTTCAACCTTACTCCACACACGCCTATTAAACTTCCTTGTTCGTGTATTGCCTTGGCTGCTACTTGCAGTTTGCATTTCTAAAAGAACATCCATATTACATAGTTTTAATCATGTAATTTTATAAAATATCAAAATAATTTTATATAAAATTCTAGTGTATTTGAATACAACAAAATAAATATAGCAATTTATTCAATCCAATTAAAATATTAAATAATCAATGAGGTCCATATTACATAGTTTTAATCATGTAATTTTATAAAATATCAAAATAATTTTATATAAAATTCTAGTGCATTTTAATACAACAAAATAAATATAGCAATTTATTCAATTCAATTAAAATATTAAATAATCAATGAGGTCCATATTACATAGTTTTAATCATTCCTATTTGCCCTCCATTCATTGTACATTTCTGTAGCCAAATTATTCCTCCACTCACTCCATTCATTTGATGCCTCGATAGAACCTATCGTTTCATTGTGTACTATTGGTTCGACACTTTGTATTTCATCTACATCAAATTCAATTGGATCACTTGACATTTCTCGTTTTATAAGATTATGTAGAAGACAACATGCAGTGATTATTCTCCCTTGTGTTTGGATAGGATAAAAAGATGGACTCCTTAATATGGCCCAGCGCTTTTTAAGTAATCCAAAACACCTTTCAATTACATTTCGTGCAGATGCATGCTTCATGTTAAAGAATTCCTCTCGGTTTTGTGGTGCACCACCAACTCTCCACTCTAAAAGGTGATAACGTGTTCCTCTAAATGGTGCAAGAAAACCTTCACCATTTGTGTATCCGGCATCCACAAGATAATAATAACCTAACATGAATAAATCATATTAATTTTAGCTTTCTGTGTATCCGGATACAACTAGTTTTAACAAAACTAATTTTTAATACTATCTTACCATTTGGAACTCTTAACCCATTTGGTCTACTAAGAGCATCTCTGAGGACTCTAGAGTCAGAAGCTGAACATTCCCAGCCAGGTAATACGAAGACAAACATCATATTTCGATCATAGACACCTAATACATTAGTAGCGAGCTCTCCTTTTCGTGTTCGATATCTAGGCTTGTCAATTTCAGACACATGAACCTTTATGAAGGTTCCATCTAGTGCTCCCAAACAATTCTATACAGTTGAGCATAATAAATTTTATAAGTCGTATTACATTTATTTGTATACTAACATAACGAAAATGAACTTGTGCAAACATACCTTAAAAAAAATCCATCTATCATCGGTACAGTTAGCAGGCACCGGTTCCGGAAATTTTAATAATCTATCTTGTAATCGCAATACTCCATTCAATACTGAATTAAAATACCTGCTAATCGTTTCTCCTGAACGCTTAAATCTATTTCCAATGGTCCGGTTTTTTACATGATGAGCAAGTACGTGTAAAAACGTACACACTTGTTCCTCTAGGGTAACCACACTATCTTTTTTAAGATGTAGATCCTGACGTAGAAATTCACATAGCAAACTGAATGTGTTCCTATCCATTCTAAGTTGATTGACACATTCAACGTCACTATGACCTATAATACTATCTAAATTGTTCAGTTGAGTTTCATAACTAGTGAATGTACGATTCTTAAGCACCTTCATTTTAGATTGCTTTTGCATCCAATCATAGGCCAACAATGCATGCACCACAAAAATAATGACCCTTTCCAAATGCATTCTCTTTTCCATGAAGAACAATAACAATTTCCTTTCCTCATCCATTTCTATATCCCTAAACAAAAAAAACATTTTATTAATGAATTTAGGTTGTAAGCCAACAAAGGCACATTATCACAAATAAAGGCACATTAACACAAAAAAGGCACATATGGAAAAATAAAAATAAAAAATTACAGCACTAAGAATTTACAGCAATATATTCATGTGTTATGTTAAAAATTTACAGCACTTAAGAATTTACACCAATACATTAAACATGTAAGCATGAGATTTAAGCATATACATACCTCAGGTTCTTGGAAGCTACGCGTGTGTGTACAAGAAAGGTTGCAGCTGCACCCACAAAGTAATGTTCCCTATCAAAAAATGAAGCCACATTCACAATCTAATTGGTGGAAATAAGCTTGAAAACCAAGAGATGCAAAAAAGCAAAAGCTAAACAATATATAATATATAACAAAACAGAAGGAAAACAAATGCCATAAAAAATAAGAAAATAATTTTTTTTTCTCTGGGTTTGATTTCTATAAAGGCCCATACATATATAATAGATATATGTATACATATGTATTACACAGTGTATAGATATTATATAAAATTAATGTGCACAGCCATGGCCAGGGTAGCTGATCACATGGGACTTGTAGTAGGGTAGTATTCTTCCCATGTGACCCTGCCAAACTGCCGAGACAATCAGATTTTTAAGATGCAAATAACAGCACTTAATACTCAGCCATACACTACCTAACAATCTGCCTTAACAATCTGCTAAACAATAATCTGCAGAGACAATCACAATCACAATAATACCATCACAATAATCTGTAGAGACAATCACAATCATAAAAACATGTGGCAATTGTCCATGCTACCCATACAGCATAATGACCCATCAGCATTTAGCCAGAACACAGAATTCAAATCTCCTATGCTCATCAAGTTCCATTCACCTTCTTGAGAGATCGACAGTCCTATAGACCAAACACTAACATCGACATCAACGAAAAGGAATTCCACCACCAGAATATTCAACCTCCTGAACATTACACATTAAAATAGTGACATGTTAGAATGGGACCTCCAAAGCACCTATAAAAGCAATTTTGAAAATGCCAATGCCTTGTATTCATCCACAATACAATAGATGAAAGTTGAAAATGTTGTATATATGTACTAAAAAGTATATCACCATCCAGACAAAAAAGAGCCTCAGGGCATTGTTCATGTTATAAAACTAACGTACTATATGTCCATAATTGACGTTAAAACAATCTTAAAATGTATCATCATTTTCATTGCTCAATCCTAATCCCTGTAGAGTTAAAGAATTTCTCTTTTAGATGTTCGAGCTCTACTTCTCATAAGGAAATTGTGCTACTTGAACAATCTCCTCACTGTTTATAGGAGTTCCTTCTCATCAACCACGCATATCATTATTATATAAAACTATCCAAAATTTAGTATAACTGTATAAGAAGCTGACTTCGATACCCAATGAAATCAAAAACAGTGGATCGGAATGGAGCAAATACAGTGGATCAGAATGGAGCAAAAACAGTGGATAAAAATATGTATCATCACAATAATACTCTTTTTCTTTTCTTTTTTCTTTGGGACCATTGGGAAGTACAGAAGAATGGAGCAATACATCTTTAGTAGTTGCAGAAACCCCCCAAAAACAATATTACAAATAAATTAATGAATAATGTCTCCTAAACAGCATAAAGGCAGGGGATCGGAATAATTCTACAAAATTTCGATTCGGAAGAAAAAAACCAGATCAGAAGAAAAAAAAATGCAAAAACCAGATCGAAGAAAAAAAAAAGCAAAAACCTGTTAAAGGAGAAGCCGATTCACATATTCCAAGTGAGAGAAGTCGATTCGTATATTCGGTTGAGGGATGAGTTCGATTCGCGAAGAGGAACAGAGGGAAACCGTGAGGGAGAAAAGGAACAGTTGGAGTTTCGGAGTTTGGTGCTGCTGCGAGGGAGAAGCCGAAAGGAGAGGAATGAAAACACAACCGCAGAAAAGAAACTCCAACCGATTCGCGAAGAGGAAGATGCAGGGCTCGGTGAAGAAGAAGCTCGGTCTCGGTCCCAGCCGATTCGTAAAGAGGAAGAAGAAGCTCTCGGTCTCGGTCCCAGTAGATTCGCGAAGAGGAAGACCTTCAAATCTGTCTCGGTCCCAGTCGATTTACGAAGAGGAAGATGCAGGGCTCGGTCACAGTCGATTCGGGTAAAGGAAGAAGCAGCAGCGCGAAAAGGAAGGGAAAGCTGGTTATGTGCGAGTCCGAGTCTCACAATCCTAGTCCAGCCTTCGAAATCCCGTGGTTTTGTCTAGGATTAGAAACAAGGCAAAATATAGGACCGGATTTGATAACCGGATTTCTATATCCCAGTCCCGGTCATTACCAAACACAGAATTAAAGAAGGGACCGGATATAGAAATCCAATCCCCCTCCTTATCCCACCAAACAAACACTGCCATATAGTTATTTATTATATATATATGATTAATTCCGTTTATCGTGGTTTTGTCTGGGATTAGAAACAAGGCAAAATATAGGACCGGATTTGATAATCGGATTTCTATATCCCAGTCCCGGTCATTACCAAACATAGGATTAGAGAGGGGACTGGATATAGAAATCCAATCCCCCTCCTTATCCCACCAAACAAACACTGCCTATCTCTCTTAGTTTCTCTCACTTTTTTTTTCTCTTTCCCTTTTTGTCTCTCTTTTTTCTTTCAGATCTTCTCCTTCTAAACAGATCAGAGACCCTTTTAAAACATGCCCAAATCCAGAAAGCCCATCTGCGAATTTGGGGTTGCACACTAGTTCTTCACGGGGTTTGCCTTCTAATGTGGGGTGTTTTGGTGATTTATGTGTTTGGTGATTACTTTTTTTCTATATATTTTTAGTAACTGAAAAACAATTTATATTTAATTTAAAATTTAAAATTAAATTTATTAAGATTTATAAGAAGTTTTATTAATTATTAATTAGAATTTTGTTAAAATTAATTAAGAAAGATAGCCGATTAATTAAGATTTTAAATTATATCAGTTAAGAGAGGAGAGAGAAAAGAAAGGAGAGGAGAGAAGAAAGAAGAAAGAGAAGAGAACTGAAGGTATTTTAGTATTTTGATTTGCTACGTACGTATGAAAAACAAAATATTTTTAAATAGAATACTAACAGTAGAGGATGTATATGTCATATTCTAAATTTAAGGGATCTATTTGTAATATTAACAAATTTTAAGAGAAGTATATATAATATTTTTTGTATATGTCTAAATAACTATTAGTCTAAATCATAAACTACATCAGATTAATAAAAATTTAATCATTAATTATCTATATTAAATATATATATGTATAACAACTATTGGTCTGAATCTTACAAATTGTTATGTAATTGAATAATTTATTTATTTAACATATGTAACAATATCAAATTTATTATAATTGAATAATGAAATTTATAATATTTTATTATAATTTAAATTTATGATGTATTTTGATTGCATAAGTATAATAATATAATATTTTTTTTATATAATATGTTTTAAATAAAAATAAATAAATTAAATTTTTGACTCTAAATTATAGTTTAAACTTTAAATTTAAAGTTTGAAGTCCAATTTAATACCTATAAAACCGGATACTGAGCTTTAAAATTTAAAATATTAGTATGGCACAGCCCGGACTGAATTTTTTCTACAGCTTAAATTCTCAAAATTTCAGGTTCAAGTAAGAGAACTGTTAAAATTTTTACAAATCTACTTTAGTACACCTTTTTAATGGTTCTCCAAAAGAAAACAAATAATACACTAATAATTAATTGTATAAAAACTTAAGAATTTTTTTTACTGACCTTTAAAATTTAAAATATTTATATGATTCGGATCTGAATTTTCTTTCCAGTTTAAATCTGTCAGAACTTAAAATTTCAAGCTCAAGTCTGAGGACTGTTCAAAGTTTTAAACATCTACTTTTAGTACACCTCTTTTATGGTTCTCCAAAAGAAAACAAATAATACGCTAATAATTAATTGTACAAAACTTTAAGAGTTAAGTATACAAGAAAATTCTATATATATATATATATATATATATTTGTTCACTCAAGGAAAAGTGAGTTTTTTTAGGCCATCAGCAGCGACCATTTCTTTGCTATGCATGTCTTGTATATTCCTACCCACAAAAGCATCCATAAGCATTTTTATTAATTTATTTTCAGTTTCATGTCAATTGCCGTCCAGTTTAATATTTTTATATAAATTTTACAGATATTTGCCCTAATACCTTTTGAACTATTTCAAAAAACGCAAACTGCCCTAAGCTATGAAATTGACACCTATATGCACCTTGAACTTTCAAATCAGTTTTGTATAAGAGCAGTTGTATTATTGTATATATTGTTTTTTTATTTTTGTTATAAAATAATCATGTACAACACGCATGAATAATGGAAGAAAAGTAATATTGACATTCTAATTGAAATACAAGTCGGGTATACAAATACTTTCAAAAACTTTATCATTGGTCATGTGACATCTTTAACCCCAAAAAAAAAAAGAAGTCATATGACATTTAGACTTTGTTTGATGGTTCACGAGAACTGTTGATATTTTTTA
This sequence comes from Ochetophila trinervis, assembly GCA_003254975.1. Lineage (NCBI taxonomy): Eukaryota > Viridiplantae > Streptophyta > Magnoliopsida > Rosales > Rhamnaceae > Ochetophila > Ochetophila trinervis. The sequence goes on from QANX01001440.1 coordinate 35,777, forward strand.
AAATTCAAAAATTATTTTTAAAAAAATTTAAATATTTTTCAATATGTGTTTCAGGCTACCAAAAATATTTCTTACCAAAGCTAATAAATAACGATTTTTTGTGAATCACTTCTAAAAAAGCAAAAATAAAAATAAAAATAAAAATTATATCAAATCAAACTTTAATAATCTAAAATAAATTAATAGAGACAAACAATTATCCACACAAAGTATCATTTTAAAAATTACTAAAAAAAATGTATATCATTTTAAAAGTTGAGATGACATTATTGTAAAAAAATTCTTTTAAAATATCAATATTGCTCTAATTATGCATATGACGTTTAAAAATAAAAAATAAATGGTGTAAAAAAATATTGTTATGGAGGATTGTTGTAAAAATTCGGAAAGTATAGCTGCCAGTTTCATAGTTCAAAGGATGATATGCTACTTTTATGTGCAACTTTTGACATAGTTCTGAAAACATTTGTGTAAAAATGAAAAAGTGATAAATACTTTCAAACCAAAAAAGCAATTTTTTTTGGGTTAATTTATTGGTGCATCTGATACTGGGATTGCATAGTCAATAAAGCTTACAAGGTATCTTTTTGGATCATTTGGGTGTTAATCTTTTTTACAAAATATACAGGAATTTGATTTTGTCTTTAGTTAATTAGTTTTTGAGGGGGTCCTTAATATTGCATCTATATAAAAATAATTTCGGTGACAACTAATAATTTATATTTTATGAATATTCATATTCATACTATAAGTCTCCTGTTGATATCAAAAGTCAACCATCATCTTTCAAGATCCCTTCCTCACGGTCAAATTAGTAATTGATTATTCATTAAAAAAAAATTAGTAATTGATAATAGTTACCAAAAATTTAAAAATTAGTAAGTGATAAGATCTGAAATTGAAGAAATTATATAATAGACCGACCACTTAGAAAAAATACAGTACTCCAGCACTAAAAAAAAAACAAAAACAAAACAAATATATGTGAAACCTGTATATACTTCGCAAATACTGTAAAATTTTCTATGCTATAGGCAAAAAAATTATTGCACGTAATTGGTATGTCTATTTTTATTTTAAATTATCATGTACGTACAACTTAAAATCTATAATCTATAATCATGTCTAATATAAAAGTAAAATATATGAATTCTATAAAACAATAACTAAGTCTCAANCTTTTTCATCTCCAAAGAAAAAAATTTGAAAATACTTATATGGGTCCTACCAATATGTATATAAAAAAGGAGCCTATAATTAGCTAGCCAAGATTCCTTTTCAAAACTGAAATTAATTTACTGATGTTAAATTCATAAGTAGTCATTCTCAAAAGAGGTTTAAAGGCTGTTTGATATAGCTTATGCAAGTAAAATTTATAACAGTAGAATATTTTACAATAGAATTTTAACAAAAAAATTAATAGTTATTTGGTTATTTATTTTAAGAAGTAATTTTAAATTTTAGTAAACTGTTTAACAAACATAGTTATAAAAGTGTTTTTGACTTTTCATTTATTATACATAAATTATTTAATTAATAATTTTTTAACATAATAAGAATCTTAATATAATAGTAAAAGCAAAATCAATAATAAAAATATTTAATGTCCTATTTAACTTCTCTGTTGGAGGTGTGCAAAAAAAAATTGATCAATCGATGAAATCAACCGATATAATCCAATTCAACTTATTTAGATCGGTTATTTTAGTGTTATTGGATTATATCAATTTTGAAAACTTAAAACCGACTATTGGATCGGTTTGGTTTGGTTTAGTTTTTAAAGTCAAAAATCAATACAACTGATCCAAACCAAACCGATTACTTTTTAATTTTTAGAAAAATATTTTTTTTTTATTATATGACTTGTTTTCATTGGTAGATTCACTATTTTACTATGAATCTACATACACTCAACATTTTTTAGATAAAGTTTAGGGCATTATCTCTATTATCTAACTCTTTCTCTCCTTAAATAAGCGTAACTTATTTTTTTTAATCATTTATGTGTTAAGTTTTGAAAAAAAAATATAATTTTTTAAACAAAATTTAAGCCCAACAAGTTTTTGACACAAAAAATAGCTAAAATATCAATGATTTAAAGTAAAAATGCTAAAAAATAAAAGTTTAAAAAGTCCAAAAAATTAAATAAAAGCTCAAGCCAAACCAATTATCTAAACCGATCCAATTGGATTAGATTTGATGTATGGATCAAATCAGATCAAATTGAAAAAAATAAAATTGGTTACTAATTAGATTGGATTGACTATTTCCAAAATGTGTCGGTTTCGAACCAATAAACACCTCTATTCTCTGTATAAGCTAAAAAATAAATTTTTTTTAAAAGTTTAAATTTGAGCTTCTCCAAAATAGCCTAAAAAAACTATTTTTGATTAAATAACAATTATTGACTTGTTGCCAAATATGCATTTTTTAAGCTTAAATACTTATAGCCATCAAAGTAAAACTTTGTAACAAACAAAAAAAGCCTACTGAGGACTTTAGTTTGCTTAGTTACTTTCTTCCTTCTAATTAAGAGTCCAGTTTGCATTATGCTGTTATCCATATTCATAGACCTCTTATTCAAAAGTTCCAAATGTTTATTATTACTGATTTTAAAAAAAATAAAATTAAAGTGTTGAAAAATGAATTTAATATATGTATATATTTAGCTATATATATATGTGTCAACAAAAAATGACCAATTGTGACAAAACAATCATTTTCTTGAGCAATAATGATCTTGAATTTTAATCTTAAAGCCCACTGCTTGCCATTGTCAAAAGGTGGTAATTTTGCTATACACAAAATAAAGCATGTCAGAAATGCTGAGGCAACAATATCTGAGACAAATATGTGAGCCTCGAATAAGTCCAACCTAACATCTGTTTAATGAAGATTTGCCGAGACACATGTTCGAGACAAAGAGCAAAGTTAAGAAATGCCGAGGCACATGTCCGAGACAAAGAGCGAGCTAAAAAATGACGAGGCAACATCTCCGAGACAAAGGGCGAGACAAGACAACAACATCCGAGACAAATGTCCGAAACAAAAAAGGCTGAGCAAAATGTCTGAGGTTGAGACCGAAGTGTCTCAGTATAAAATGTCTGAAACTGAGACTGAAGTGTCCAGTGATGAAATGTTCAAGAGAAATGTTCATGTCTAAGAAATCTTTCCGTCAGAATACTCACGGAGTGTCCAACGCCTCCGCCAATGTTCACACTCTGAAGTTTATGTCTGATCAAATGATTTGACCAAGATAATCATCAAAGAGAAAACTGAAGATCATCATGCAAGATAATATATCTACCATTACCCTTTCAGGTAAAGCAGAAGCATGCGGCAGATGAAAGCTCAATCAAGCAATATTTCAATACGTGGGTTTGGATACAATCCAAAATGTCTTTTCCACTTTAGGTAGTTACAGTTGTATTCCAGATCTCAAATATATTGTATTTTAGTTAAATGTAATATCTATATAAATACCATTAAATTATGAATGAAAAAATTGAGCTGTATATTTTTCTTGAATATAAAAGTTCTTTTTAATATTTTTAATATATAAAAAAAACTTATTTTATGATATATGCAAAATATAAAAATATGATAAGCAATAAACAAATTTAACTTAAAATATACTATTTATAATTTATAATAAATTGAATAAAAATAAGAAAAAAATTAAAAAAAATTGTATGGGACTAATCAATAGGTTTTAAGTTGTCATGACAGATAGTGATAGTGTAATGGAACAGATTTTGAGCTGAATTTAGATTAAAAATATAAAGTCCGAACTCAATTTAAAAAAATTTAAACGGGCTCGAGTTTGAACCATATCAAATTTGGATTGAATTTAAATTGAATTTTTCAAAAAGATTTTATCAAATTTTTAGTTTTTGGAATTTTTTTTATATCCTCGCTAAACAAGCAAACAATCCTTGAATGTAAATACTTTAACACAAATTCTCCATGGAGTAAAAAAATAAAATATAATGGGATTTGGAACCATTGAAAAGCTACCAATTCCTGAAGAAAATAAAATAAAATAAGCTACCTTTTAGAATAGATGGTACGCATGTTTCTTTTCCTTTTGTTTTTATATTAAAACGTAACTTCTTAAACAATGATTCATATAAATAAATAAATAAAAATTCTTAAACGATGTTTCGTCCTTGTTCATATTAACCAACCAAAAGAAAAAGAAAAAAACGGGTGGAATTTCTATTTCACATGCAAACTTCTGATTGGCCAAATCAACAATGAGAGTGGAAATTGCACACGTTGAAATGAAAACGTAGCTTTACATTTTTGGAAGAAACAGTGTATAAAAGTAAACATCTATATATAATACGTGCTGTTGGAATTTTAGTTTTTGGTGAATACGTGGTGTTGGATTTGAAGTGAAATTAACGTGTTTCTCTCTTCATTTTGGCGCTTTCATTTGGGAGAGAGTTCCGTTCGTTTACCACCTTAATACCTTCCTCGCTAAGTTTAATTTCTTCCTAGTTCTTGGAGTTTCTCACTTGGTCAACCTTTTTTTTTGTTTTTTTTTTTGGTGGAAGAATTTTCATTCTTCATCCTCGTTATTCCCATTAATTTGAATGTTGCATTTATTGATCAGTTTCGGTCCATGTGCTTCATTGAGTTTTGTATTTCTTATATAAAATAAGATCTTCTGGTTTTCCTTTTCTTTTTCTATTTCTTTTGTTTATTAATTGCTGTTTCAAATTTCAATTTCCGTAATTTGTTGGAGTCATTTGGAATAATGGGAATTGTAAGTAGTTTCCTGGGAGTTGTTGGTTTTGGAATTGGAATCTTTGCTGGACTGTTGGTGGGGTTCTTTCTTTTCGTTTATTCAGAGCCCAAGGAAGTAGAGGTACACTTCTTTTCTGTTCGTTTATTGCACACATTTGTTTCAGCATTTAATTTATGGTTTCTTTGAATGTTTTTTATCTAAGAATTGGTCATTTTGTATAAGTTTTTCATTCTATGATTGCATTTTTGGTCATATATGAGAAATTAGCAAAATGGGTTTTTCTTAAATTCTCCATATATGGATTTCTTTTTCCCCTGCATTCTAGGAATTCTTCTGCAATCTCTCTTCAGGGTTTTAGTGAATTTTTTTTTTTTTCAATCTCCAGAACTCAGATGCAATTTTAGTGATATATATATATATATATATATATATTTGAGCTTATATCCTTAAAAACTCTAGAAGGCAAAAAGGCAAGCTGGATTTTTATAGTGTGCTCTGGGTATTTGATTTTAGATTCTATTTCACAGAGTTTTAGAGGGGTTCTCAAAATGAATGAAGTTTTTTCTCCCTTATCTTTTATGTTTTTTTCTTTGCTAATGCAATCGATAAGAACAGTGAAGGAAGAAATTAATCACTTGCGTTTTATGTGGATTCGATGAATTAGTCTTATATTTGAAGTTGCTTGAGGATTTTATGTGGCATTTGTGCTCTCCTCCTTTAAACACGTTGTCTCGATTTTCTCTGTTTTCTTTTCTTTTAGGAAATGTAAAAAGTTAAAAAAAAAAGAAAAGAAAAAGGTACATCAATTTTGATGCTTCTTTTTCTTCTTCTTCTTTTATCTTTTCTTTTTATGTTTTGAATGTTAATGGAATTCATTTAGCCAATGGTCATCGAATACTGCTGAATAATGACTTTAACCAAGTGAACAAATCAAAAAGTCCTGATCTGTAAGTTTTAAGTCTACTTATCAGAAATAAATAGTTCCCTATTTTATTTTTCTTCATTATTTATTTGTCTTCAATACTTTGATTGCTTTGATATATCATAATCCTTAATATTGCAGGATCCGGTTGTCATGCCACTAGATGAGTTGGATACCAATGCTCTTGAAGATATTCTGCCTGAAATCCCAATGTGGGTGAAAAACCCCGACTATGATCGAGTTAATATCTCCATCTAATCATTTCATATAGAATGTTTTCTCTCCTCTCGGTTTTATAGTGTATATGTAACATTCTTATGATTTAAATGACTCTGTTTGGTGTATGTTTCAATGTGCAGGTAGATTGGCTAAACAAGTTTATCTTGCAAATGTGGCCTTACCTCGACACGGTGATGTTATAGTTCAATGGTGTTACTCTTTTCATTCTTTCATTGAAGATTTGAGGACTGAGTTTATTCAATCTGCAGGCAATGTGCTATACAATAAGGAACATGGCACTGCCGGTTTTTGCTGAGTATATTGGGAAGTTTAATATTGAGGCAATTGAGTTTGGAAATCTGAGTCTTGGAACACTTCCTCCTAAGATATATGGTTAGTGTACTCCCTCGAACATCTAATCTTGTATGCAATAAATTTATGGAATATAAAGAACAAAGTACTAAAGTTGAAATGCTTACATGTAGAAAATTATGCCACAAGCAAGATCCAATCTGTGAATATGGGAAACTACTTGATTCTAGGTTTTTCTATCTTTTAATTGATTTTGCATATTGAAACTTCTTCAGGTTTGAAATTTTTTGAGACCAATGAGAAAGAACTAGTCATGGAACCCATATTTAGATGGGCTGGCAATCCTAACATTATTCTGGTGATAAAATTATTGTCTCTGAGAATTAAAATCCAGGTGAGAAGATACCAAAAATAAAATTCCAACAGTTAAAGATGTGTCCGTTTAATTCCTGCTTCATTTTATGCATTTCTCTAAGAAGACTGGTTGTGCTCATTCTCAGTTAGTAGATTTGCAAATATTTGCATCTCCACGGATTACTTTGAAACCTCTTGTTCCTACCTTCCCCTGTTTTGCAAACATTTCAGTTTCTTTGATGGAAAAGGTAGAAGAACATTCTTGTCGCTAAAGAGCTTACCTTCTTATTTATTTATTTAGTATTATTTTTTTTTTCCCTTTTCCACTTTTTATAGGTATACTGTATTATTTCTGCATAGCTGTGTTCCATTGGTAGGATCATATAGTCTTGCATGAGGATTTTCTCCAATTTTTGTGCAGCCACATGTAGATTTTGGCATGAAAGTATTAGGAGGGGATGCAATGTCTATACCTGGCCTTTATCGGTTTATTCAGGTGCTACAACTGTAATTCTCTTATGGTAGGAGTTTTCTTTTGATCTTACAATTGTCTCATATAAGATGGTTGGTAGATTAATAATCTCACGCAGTGGTTGGTTTTGAATCAACTAATTATTCTATCTTCTTGCAGGAGACTATCAAAAAACAATTTGCAAGACTTTACCTTTGGCCCCAAACACTTCAAATACCTATTCTTGATGCTTCAAAGTGAGTCTGTGCGAGATGATATAGATTTCTTTCAAACTACGTAGATCCTATATGTCCAAAATCTATCTGTTTTATGTTTCCTGCTCAATTCTATAAGATTTCTCTTTTGAAATTTCTATATAATTTTGATTAGGCCTAATTTTAAGTTATAAAGAACAAAATGCATGATTTCATCATCACCGAATGGAGCATCACATATCATGTCGATTTTTGAAGTTCATAAACTGAAATGTAGTCATTGAACTTCACTTGTTGGTCTTCAAACAGAGTGGCTGTTGTGAAGCCTTTGGGGATACTACATGTGAAGGTTGTTCGGGCATCGAAACTTTTGAATATGGACTTCTTGGGAACTTCTGATCCTTATGTCAAACTCAGCTTTAGTGGAGAGAGACTGTCAGCAAAGAGGACAACAATCAAAATGAATAACTTGAATCCTGAATGGAACGAGAAGTTCAAGTTTATTGTGAAGGATCCTCAATCTCAAGCTCTTGAGATACAAGTTTATGACTGGGACAAGGTTTTTTCCTTTCCGTCTCTTTATTGGCTAAGTTTGCATAGTTGGTTGCTCTATTCCTACATAGCGTATTTGTTGAGATTTTTATCAATATCTGCTTTCATTTCATACAAATTTTACTACAATTAACTAAATAATGCCTTGCAAGCTTCATAGCTTTGCATGATATTATGGTTTGATATTTGTCGAAGTTTCTCTTATTTCCAATAAGAATCTTCTCAGGTTTGCATTAACTCTAGGATCCTTCTTAGTTGCAATGGCCTATTTGAAATCAAAGTAAAGGAAGGATAGCTCCAAATATCACAAAAGTTTGTGATGCAATTCATTTATTCTATGAAATCTGGTCATTGTAGCTTTCAGTATCATTCTGATAATGTGACTGAAAAGAAAATTCAGTATCTTTTCCTCCGATGATGATTTTAATTTAAGGTTCTCAAGTTTGCTTGTAAAGTACACTAAAAATTCCTTTCGTCTGAGTAATGTGTTTTCTATGCTTTTTCACAGGTTGGGAGACATGACAGATTAGGAATGCAGTTAGTTCCCCTTAAGCTGCTAACACCAAACGAGACAAAAGAATTTACATTGGATCTGATCAAGAATACAAATATTAATGATCCTCAAAACAAAAAGTGTAGAGGGCGAATTGTGTTGGAGATGACTTATGTTCCTTTCAAACCAGACAGCATGAAGTTCAATGAGAATTGTGATGGAAATTGGAAGAAGGAAAGCAGAACAAGTAGATCATTGGATGATAAGACCCTGGGTGAAGCAGGTTTACTTTTGGTCATGATCCAGGGAGCTGAGGATATAGAGGGGAAGCATCACAACAATCCTTATGCTTTGATTCGCTTTAGAGGAGAAATGAAGAAAACAAAGGTAAACTTTCCCGTTTGATTATTATTAACTATTTTTCAGTATCAGTCTCTGTAACCTTTCTTTTTTCTTTTTCTTTTTTGGTAGATCTGAACATCAGAGACATATTTTGCATTACAAGTTCTATGGTTTTTAACATTATTTATGTATTGATTAAAATTGATTCAATGTTCTTGGTAAGATGAGTTAATAATAAGATTTTGAAACCACTTGAACCCTAAAAAGATCTACAGACAAAGTAGGTATTTTTGGTTTCTCACTTTTTCTGCAATTTCTTGGTTTGGAATCCAACATGGAACCAAAAACATTGAATCTTGCAAAACAAGCTTGCATGCTTATATTTCAGCTTCATGTTAACTAAGGCCCAACTTCTTTCCTCTTCTTTTAATGGCCTTACACCTACAAAATGCAACCTATACAAACTTCAATGATATTGAGATTGTTTTCATCCTTTCCATCTGGTTATAGTTTTAATGTAATGAAGCTTTTAGAAGTTTCCAACTTATATTTTTGTTACATCTTTAATATGGGAAGTGTTAAGTTCAATTAAGCTTCATATAACCTTTCAATGTAAGTAAACTTTCATTGTTCACAAACATTTGTCAGAATAGCTTTTGCAAGCATTTCTATAGTTAGATTTACACTCTCTTTTTTTCACTCATTTATGAGTTGGAGTTTCTTCAGATGATGAAGAGAACTCGTGACCCAGTTTGGAATGAAGAGTTTCAGTTTATGCTTGATGAACCTCCATTACACGACAAGATTCGTGTGGAGGTTTTGAGCAGAAAGACACGAATTAGTTTTCGATCGAAGGTATTATTATCAGTTTTTTCCTTGCTCATTGTCCCAAGTAATTCTTCTTTACACATTTATAGACCTTACAGATGCTGAAAGTTTTATATTCTTTTATGTAGGAATCATTGGGATACATTGAAATTAATCTCACAGATGTCGTACTCAATGGACGCTTCAATCAAATATACCATCTTATTGATTCAAAAAATGGGAAAATTCATGTAGAGATAAGTTGGAAAGTGACTTGAAGCTTAGCATGATGGTTCATGATATCTTGCGAACCAGCATTTTTAACCACAAAGGACTGCAGGAGAAAAATGAGATTAAAAAAAAAGTACTTTTTTTTTCATTTTCTTGTTTTAGTACTTTTAATCTACAGTATTTTTATAGCAAAGTGGGGTTATCACTTTTATACAATGAAAATTTCCATAAAGTTTTGCAGATTATTGTATAACTTTGCAAGTGTTAAGAGGTTTTGTTGAATGTATAATATTGTATAGAATTTTCAGAAACGTGGAATTAAATTGGCTTTAAAGCTGTATAATATTGTATGAATAATGCTAAAGATACCACCTAGTAAGGGTGCGCGCAGTGCAATTTGGTTTTGATCGAAAAATGAGACTGAGCTGACTAGTCTGTTAGAATGGAGTTATCTAATTGAACAAAAAACTAATTTATAAAAACTGAAGGTTTAACGGAAGCTAATTGATCAATTCGATGTGGCATTTTGGTTAGTTTGGGCCTGAATTAGGCATGGTTTAGGCCTATGTTTTGGACCTAACTTTTTTTTTTAAAAAAAAAAAAAATCTTAAAACAATTCATAGTAAATTATCTTACCATCATAAATTCATAATACGTTTTGGGCCACTATAGGCCAAGTTATATGTTACTAATTACCATCCAACATTAATTTTATATTACTATATAATTATCCCTAGTTTGGCAAAAAAAAAATTAAAATATAAGAAGTTAAAGAACAATTGGTTACAAACCACTAAACGAAATTTCAAAAGAGAAAAGAAATAACAAAAATGTATGTTGCTGAAATATTAAATACCAAATCAGCATTGTTTTCCTACAAAAGGAATAAAAAAATCATAATCAAAATTAAATTGAGAGAATCAAAAGTAAATCTAAATAAACTATGAAAGTAAAAAATGAAAATAACAAACACAATAAAAGAAATTGCTTCAAAGTTGCAATTTGTAATTACCAAATGAGTAGTCAACAATCAGCACTCCTCAACTACAAAAGAGAGGGAAAAATTTAAATAGATAAAAAATATAAATAAATCAAAATTGAAACAATAAACACAATAAAAAAAAAAATTGCACTTGGTTGCAAATTGCTATACCATATCATCACCTAGTCTCCTACAAAAACAAAAGGAAAAAAGTCAAAATAAATAGTGAAAGTAAAAACGAAAACATCAAACACTTTAAAAACAATATACAATACATTCTCAATCCATATATGCATTTATCAATCTAGTTTGGCAGCCCCTATTGTTTGGCACAACTTTATGAATGAAAGCAAACAATATATTAGATTATTACAATTAAATAACAAATTAACAATATATTAATTAGTAATCTAATATATTCATTACATAGCTATATCCAACTTATCGTAATATTCCACATCTTCTAAAAAGAATCTATCAACATGAGGAAAAGCTTTATGTTAATTCTGACAATATATCAAAGCTTCCACCATCTTAATAGTCAATGAACTCTTAAAATGATCAAGTATTCATCATCCAGTACTGAAAGAACTTTCAGAAGCCACAATAGATACTTGAACTGCATACACATCCTTTGTAAGCTTTTCTAAACTAGGATGTTTATCATTATTTATCCTCTACCAATTCAAAATACCAAATTCCTTGATTGTTCCAGATTCAGAAGGATCCACCAAATATTTATTAACATCATTTTTCAAGTCATTACACTTATTTTGTTCTCTCTTTTTCAAATAAGCCATCAAAACCTTATCATCATAATTAGCTTGCTCCAAATTAGTATATAAACTAGCTGTAATATGCTCTAAATTAGAAACACTTGCAACTTGAGAACGAGCAAGTCTACTACCATATGAAATCACTTTTTTTCCTTATACCAATCGAAAGGATGAATTAAAGTGTCCTTCAAACTATTTGTCAATTCATTAACTCTCACTTCATCATTTCATAAAGCATGCCATAGCTAAATGAAACATAAAGCAACTTATTGACAGTTCCCATAGAACTCCAATATTTATCAAATTTTGTTCTCATTTTCTTGGCCATATCACTCAAATGAGAATTCCCATTAATTGTAAATTCTTAAAATTGCTTTTGAATTGAAGAAACTTAATGGAAATAAATCTTGGAAGTAAAATGAATTGAAGCACTAAACACATCATAAAAACCTTTGAGAAAAGCAACAAAAGCTTTGGCATCATCCCAATGCCAAGCTTTAAAAGGTTCAACCTTGATTTTACCTCTATCATCCTCTCCAAAATAAGAAGTAAAATGACCATCCTCCTCTTCCAACCTCTCAAAGGCTTTTTGAAGTGTCAAACTCGGCTCCAACATCATGTAGGTGGAATTCCATTCGGTTGGAACATAAAAAATTACTACAGCCTTACTTTCAATTTTTCCTTGATTTATACATTCTTTAAATTTTGCAACCTAGAAGGAGAAGATCTAACATATCACACTGAATTACGAATAGTAGCAAAACCTGAAATACCCAGATAATTAGCAAAGGTTTTGAGCTCACCAAAAACATAAAAAAGGATAATAAATAAACAAATCAAAAAATGAAACTTGATAAGCATATGATTTTAGGGTTATTAATCAGCACATGTTTCAAGCTCACCAAAAACATAAAAAAGGATAATAACTAAACAAATCAAAAAACGAAACCTGATAAGCATATGATTTAGGGTTATTACCTAAAAAAAGAAAATAAATAAACAAATCAAAATAAAACTCTAAACAACATACCAATGAAAACAGTAGTGGCTCCAATCAAGAGGAAGAGCTTCCCAACTTCAAGTTAAACAAGTCAAATTTATGTTAGAATCGATGAAAGATGAGAAATGATATGTGAGATGAGAGATGAGAAGTGAGAGGTGAGAGAAAGAAAGGTGGGGGGAGAGGTGGCGACAACTCGAGAAGACCCAATATGATTTTAGGGTTCTTACCTTTCATACTGATAAGCCAAGTCTACAATTAGAGAAGACGCCGGTGGACGGTGGTTATGAGTTGAGACGCCTGTGGTTATGAGCTTAGCCGCTGGTGGTTTTGGTTTGAGACAAAGGAGAAAAAATGGTCGGGGATTCAGGGTCGTGGGTGAGAGGCGACGGCGAAGGTGTTTTAGAATTAGGATTTGATTATTCGAATATGATTTAGGGTTTTTTCATTATTAGATAGGGGAAATTTTTGAAATCAAAAAATCAATGGCAGAGGTTTATCATAGGGGTGATGTGGAATGATCTTAAAGGGGAGTGTGTTAGGTGGTTCAGTTTGGTCAGTTCAGCAGAGAAAATGTACAATAATCGACCGCCGAATTGGACTGGTTATTTACTCCAATATGCTAACTGACTGGCCAACCAAATTACTCTGAAATTGCAGCGAACTACGAGGTCTGGTTCGAATGAACCAGTTTGCTCACCTCTACCGCCTAGTCTACCACTATATTTACCAACTATACACGTATCATTATTCGATTGGCTTATATTTTATTACACTTATCCCTTCAAGGATTCATTTATTCATATCTAGTTTATAATGATATATTTACAAATAAAATAATGAAATGTATATAGATAATAAATATGATAGTAGACTAGGTGGTTCCTATAGCATTACTCATATGCATAAAGCGAAGAGGTTTTTATTGTTTGAAAGCTTTCTCTAATTAATTAATATTATTATTATTTTAACTTTTATTTTTGTTTTTTTGACATTGATTTCATATCAACAACGTCAAATAGACAGCAGATGTTTTTAAAAACCGTCTTAACATGCATAAGACAATAGTATGAGATTTGTTATGGAAAAAAAAAAGCTTTCTACGTCAATGAAAACTATCGACAGTCATGGAAAGTAGTGATATAAATACACAAAATATGGATAATGTATTTTATTTTCAATAATAATTTTTTTCCCACATAATATGTCATATTTACCAAACACAATTTTAAATTCAAAAAATATGTGTTCCAATTTTTCATTTTCATTTTACAAAATTAATGTACGAGAGCATCTCCAATGGTTTTTTCCATTGGAGTCTACATGACAGAATAAATAGAAATCATTTTGCTTATTTGATACAATATATATTTAATAGACAATGTCTATCTAAAAGTTATCTCCAATGGTTGTGTTCAGAATAAATTAAAAGTTATCTAAAAGTTAACAAAAAATAATAAAAATAAATAAAATTGGCGAGTCATACTGTCTAACAAAATTTCTAAACGTAGACAGTTTTCTTAACATCTTTTATTTTTTTTATACCACATCAGCTTAACAGACTATTTAGACAGAGCCATTGGAGAAGATTTTTATATCAGTATGTCTATTTATCTTATGATGCAAGAAATTTTGAAAAATAGAAAGAGCTACTGGAAATGTTCTAAACTTTCACTAAACAGATCCTTACTTTTTGGTGTTTTAAAAAGATAATTTGTCATTTATCATTTGCTTTTATTTTTTCACTTATTGTTAGAGCTTAAAAATCATGGCTTCAATGGTAGATTTTTTATTTAAAAAAAAAAATAGGAGTGTACGTACATATGCATATGGATCATATATTAATTTTCTAAATTAATATTTAATTTATTTAAGTATTATTTTAGATTTGAGATAAAAACAATTTTGTCCCACATTGTTTAGAGATGAGAGTGCAATTGGTATTGCANAGAAATTTTGAAAAATAGAAAGAGCTACTGGAAATGTTCTAAACTTTCACTAAACAGATCCTTACTTTTCGGTGTTTTAAAAAGATAATTTGTCATTTATCATTTGCTTTTATTTTTTCACTTATTGTTAGAGCTTAAAAATCATGGCTTCAATGGTAGATTTTTTATTTAAAAAAAAAAATAGGAGTGTACGTACATATGCATATGGATCATATATTAATTTTCTAAATTAATATTTAATTTATTTAAGTATTATTTTAGATTTGAGATAAAAACAATTTTGTCCCACATTGTTTAGAGATGAGAGTGCCAATTGGTATTGCACAAGTATAAATGGGCGACTTGAAAAATAGAATTGACATTAGTCCCACATCAGAAGCACAACAAAAATCTCGAGAAGCTCTTCAGTTATAAATAGAAGATTCACCAATATTGGAAATGATCTATCGATCAAGACACAACAACAACATAAACTACATAGTTAATTCTCCCTAGAATTTACTTTAGCTAATCAAGTATTTTTAGTGTGTTATAGTTGAGATTTTATTTCAAAGTTCTTTGATCTTAAAGATCATAACGACTTGTAATTATTGTGTTTTCCATTATTAATACAGTTGGTGAAATAGTTTGATTGAATTGTGATTCAATTGGCACATTATTTTTTATTTTTGAACTATTATAGGTTTGAAGTAGTAGACTCGCACACTAAGATATGACATATAGCTAGAATTCTAAACAACTCATCTTTTAAGCATGCACAATGGGGCAACAATTTAACTAAGGACATAATGGTGGAGACTCTTGGGACTCTGACACTCATGGAAGTAATAGCAACTGAAACATATTGCATGAAGATGGTCATGAAGGGGAAGATGGCAAAACTCCATACACGAATGAGATGTCCACCTAAGAGTTAATCTGTGAACTATCCCGGGACCTAAAAAAGAATCGACGAAAGATAGAAATAGTCCAGGAAAACCAACAGCAGATGATGCAAGACATTATGGATTTGTTGAGTCAACAGTTACAAATTACCCAAGCTGCGGCGAATGGCGCAAAGCCGAAATAGTTAAAAAAAACCAACATGTGTAGGCCTTTTTGGCTGTATCAAATGGAAACATGCCAATGATTGAGACACCGACCTTTCAAGCAAGGTCTAATGGAAATAATTCAAAGATGGTCGTGCCAAAATGACAAACCCAACCTTACATTCCCCCACCTAGCCAAGAACTAAGTTTAGGTCAGACGCATGTTGACAACCAAAACAAAAACATTAGAGATGGTCGAGACGACCAAATGGTGTAGGCTTTCCAAGCTGTATCCAAAGGACATTGAGTGACAGCTGATGTCTAGCCATATGTCAACCAATCTGCTCGAAATCAAATCCATAATGGGGGGCATTCTAAGCATTTCAAACATAATTTTAGAAATGATGACTACGAGGCTCACCCATATCAAGTCGATATCTATGGTCTAGCACGAAAGAATGGACATAACATACACAACTAGATGAACAACGGCCAAGACGTAGATATAGAAGCCATTGAAAACATCATCCTGCAATTAAAATGATTGGCTGACAGTCGTATAGAAGACCTTATCCCGATGTTATTGATGCATTGAATGCTGCAAAACTGATAAAAAGTCAAGAGAAGCAACAAGTGCAGGCCTTTTCGGTTGTATCTAATGAAAACATGCCAAAGATTGAAGCACCAGCCTTTTAGGCCAAGTCTAATGGAAATGATTTAAAGATGGTCATGCTGGAATGGAAAACCCAATCTTACATTCCCTCACTGTGCAGAAACTAAGTTCAGGCCATGAGGCATGCTGAAAACCAAGGCGGGAATGTTAGAAATGGTCAAGACGAGCAAATGGTGTAGCCTTTCTAGGCTTTATCCAACAAACATAGAGTGAGAGTTGATGTCTAGCCATATGTCAACCAACTGGCTCAGAATCAAAATAATGGTAGAAGGTATGCGAGCACTTCAGACATATTTTTAAAAATGGCCACTACGAGATTCACCCATATCAGGCTGATTTCCACGTCCTAGCACGGAAGGATGGACATAACGGACACAAATTTATGAACAACAGCCAAGATGCAAACAAAGAAGCCATTGAAACCAATATCCAACAGATGATAGGTCATGCAATTAAAAAGATTGGCTGACCATCATATAGGAGATCTTATCGACCATGTCAAATTTCCAAAAGGATTCAAGTTACCTAACTTTACCCTATTCTCAGGGGAAGAAAACCAATCCGTTGTAGAGCATATAGGTCGTTTCACTATCCAGTGCAGAGAAGTATCGACCAATGATTTTCTAAAACTTGGCCTATTTTGTAATTCTTTGACAGGTTCAGCTTTCAACTGGTACATCAACTTGCAGTCGTATTCAATCCATAGCTGGCAGACTAGGAGCAGACGTTTCACGAACAATTCTATAATATTGAGCCGAAGATATACATGGCAGACTTATCATGGTTGCGTTAGACGGAAGATAATATGTACAAAACTTCATAAATCATTTAAAAAAGATGAGGATCAAAAGTCACTTGGACATAACAGAGAAAGAATTCATCAAGTTGGCCCAGGGAAAATTAAGCTACAAGCTCCAAAAACATTTCGAATGGACAAAGTTACATGACTTGTTCGAGCCACTTGGTATGAAGGTATCTTGAAATAGGAGTATCAGGGGAAAAAGTCATCCAATGGGTCATACTACAAATATCCAAATACTGAAAGTCACTTATGGGAGGCTAAAGAGCAGTTGAAGTGGATGCAACAAAGGTAGAAGCCACTTGTCCATATGTTTGCAAAGCTCTCGCTAGGCCAACAAAGAACCATAAAGTTCCACAACTGGTCATGGACACAAATAAGAATCGGCTCGAACTAGAAAAAACTTACATCTTCAACATCTCCTAAGCTGATCAAATTTTTTACTATCTTCTAGATGACAAGGTAATTAAGTTACATGATGGCCTTATTTTACCTACGACTGAAGAAATGAAAAAGAAAACATATTGCAAATGGCATGCCATGTGGTCGCATTAGACAATCAATTGTGTCTTTTTCAGAAATACTATCCAAGCATTGATCGAGAAGGAGATACTATTCAAACAACTGTTAAATATACTGTGTTTCTTGAGACTTCTGATAAGATTGGGCCTTTAATGCATATTTTTAGCAATGTTGATGTTAATGACACTAATGAGGTTGTGGTTAGTGATGCAAACTTGATTTATAGACTCACAGGCTCGTTCTTCCTTTAGGGTTGGTTCTCGTGAGTGCGGTTTTTTAGTCCACCCATGTCAATTTCTCATCCAATTTTGGGTATGGGGCTGATAAATGATGTCCATCTTACTATGGTTCAACAAATGACACCAACTGCAGATAATGCTTCAGTTCCTTATGCTGGTAATACTAAAGTTCTGCATCAAGTTTTTGATAGTCTAGTTGCTATTAATGCATCTATCATAGGTCATCTTCATAAAGTTATGCTTCAAAATGGGTGATTTGAAACTATATAGATATATAAATACAAATTTTACTGGCGAGATAGATTACATAATTAGTATAAATTATGTTTTCACTTTTGATACTACTGTCATGAGTTGTGCTTTTTAGTTGCAGAAAATTTTTACTTTATCTACAAATAAAGCATAATACATGGCGATGATAGAAACTAGCAAGGAGTTGATTTGGTTGCATGGTTTGTTTATAGAGTTAGACTAAAAAATAGGATACATCTGGCTAAAAATCTAGCACACTATATTCTAGGATCAAGCATATAGATGTTCATTATCACTTTATCATATTGTAATTTGACAATGATATGTTATCTTGTTGTAATTTGAGAATGATATGTTAACACTTGTAAAGATACAAAATAGTAAGAATAATGCTGATATGTTGACCTAACTCTGACAACAACAAATTTGGAGTTGTGTGCAGCTTTAGTGAGTCTTCAAGATTTAGAAAAGTTGTTGAACACACCATATTCACAAATCATTGAAGGCAGAGAGGTTCACTTGTGTTTTAGTCTTCCATTAGAAGATTTTTGGAAAAATGGAGCCCAAAAAAAGGCTTAGGTGGAAAAACTATTATATCCCTAAGTTAGTATGCATAAACCTTTCGTGATGAAAGACAGAGAAAACATAGCTATCAGAATTAAGATAGGAGAGACTTTACTATTGTAAACCTTTAAGCATATTGATAGTGGATTTTTGAATGCTGGTGCACTTCATGGACGTAGGGAATATGAATCTTTGATAGTGGATTTTTGGATGCTGGTACAAAAAATACTTTTTGTCTCTTTTAATTTATGATAATTATTTGCGTTGTGCATTTTGTTTTTTTGTGCTTAAATCTTTGATTCCATTAAATTCTAAAATCTTGAAGATTTAAGAATAGTGTCTAATGCACAACAATTAATACATGATTTTCTTTTATTCATATATAATATCTTTCTATATTTTATGAGGTACTAAATAATTCTATCAATATATTTATCAAGTGTCAATAGTTATCAGTTAACATATTAATATAAACTAGTTATAGATAGGACTGATAATTTGTGTATGTGTCAACCCATTTATTAATTGTGTCAAAACAAGTAAACACGAACACCACCCGTATATTAATCATGTCAAAAGAAACCTAATACTTGTTTAATAAACATGTAACACGACACGACCCATATAACCCGTTTATTAAAAATGTCAATTTAAATCAACATGACCCATTGACACATTATTAACCCGTTGACACAAAATTCATAAACACTACAATTACAAAAGCATAATAATAATTAATAAACACTACAATTATTAAATCATAATATTATATAATTAAAAAAAAAACGCATAATAATAAATCATTTACTCAAAAAAAAATATCATTGTATTAAATCTCAATACAATCAACCATAATAATATTACACAATTAACAATAATAACAATGCTTCCAACTCAAAGGTCTCCAAACTCCAAAACTAATTCAAAGATGTCATATTGGCTTGTTGTGTTGGACTTAGATTAGCTTGAAAAAAAAATATAAACTACAAGTTATTTAAAATCAAGAACATAAATATTAAAACAAGAACACAAAAATTCTAGTAAGAATACAAGAGAGAGAAAGAAACCAAATGAAAAAGAAAAATCTCAATTCTTGCTTATCTTTCATCCATCTCAAAGCCTATATTTATAGGCTCATACAAAGATGTAGGTTACATATAGAATTGATGAATATTTATGGTGAATCAATGTAAAGGATGTATGTTACATATGTTACATATATTACAAAGAGACAGGGGTTACAAGAGTAATGATATTGTAGGTTACAAGATGGTGGCATCCACCCATTTTCATAATACTCCCCATTAGGTGTCCACTGATAGGCATAAAATGTTAATGTTTTTATGCCACTTTTTATATTGAATTTAAGCTAGTTTATAATTAAATGATAATGAAAAGTACTTATTGTATTTTTCTGTTTTCAATAAAAGAAATACTAAAGTCAGAATTATTGTTTTTCTGCACAACCTTTATTGAGAAAAATAATATCTGGAACTACACTTTGAGGTTTTGTGCGATTCTAGTAGCAAATGATTTCTAATTCACTAGGCTTCAATGATGAAAAGTTTCATTGCAATTGGTTTGGCTAATAAGTGCCAGTTTGATTTACAAAATCACTATTTTCAACAGTTGAGGCTGATTTAAACCATCTCGGGAAAACTGGAATTTGAGTGCTATCCCAATGTCCAATTTGTGCAAACAAGATATGCATGGAAATATAAGACATAGACCTAACATTTTCCACAAGAATCAATGGATTCGAAGTTCATTTGGTCACCCAAAGTCTACTTGGAGTCTACCTGACGGTCATTGAAGATAAAAAAAGGAAAGTTCTTTGCTTATTTGGACTACATTTGTGATTGGACTGCCATGTCATCACACACCAACCATGTGTCCAAATTTACCACATCATATGTTACATGGGAGGTCAGATTATTCTAATTTAATTATTAAAATAATATTTAGGATAAAAGGAAAAGGAATTAAAGATTGATTTTTATTCCTAGAGGGATAAGGAATGTTTCTTTATCTCTAGTGTGAACATGAGGCACAAAATACCTCTATGTCCTTAGAGTGGCCGGCCATTTAGAGAATTTATGGAGATTGAGATTATGTAATATTGTATCTCATATATTCTCTAGGTTTTAGAGATACCTTAGGGTTAAACCACTCTTAAACCTCTCCTATAAATAGATTGCTACCTTGAGAGTGAAAAAATGATCATTTACACAATTCACTAGCCCTTACGGCTACAGCAGTCTTCTTCTCTCTCCAGCCGCATCTTTCCCTTTCTTTTCCTCCCCATTCTCACAGCAACATAGGTATTTAGTTAGATTTATTATTCAATTTTTAAGAGAGCAAAGTTGTACTACACAAAGAGAAGTCCAAGGAGATTCAGCCAGCCTTTGGAGGAGTCACCTTGAGGCTTTGATCATAGTTTGAAGAAGCTAAGAAGAGAAGATTGAAGAACCAATTTCCAGAAGTCATAAATTTGGATTTGTTTTCTTTTCTCTTTTTTTATTTGTTATTTAAACTATGTTTTCTCTTATTTATTTCATGGATAATTTTGAGATGATGTGTAGCTAATTTTTCTATAAGGATTATGAAGTAACACTTTTATGACTATTTAGTTTCAAATGCATATTTAAATTCGATTTATGTTTAAGGTTAATATTTTATTGTAGTTCTTAATGCTTCCATGAAAAGGTGGATNGAAGTCCAAGGAGATTCAGCCAGCCTTTGGAGGAGTCACCTTGAGGCTTTGATCATAGTTTGAAGAAGCTAAGAAGAGAAGATTGAAGAACCAATTTCCAGAAGTCATAAATTTGGATTTGTTTTCTTTTCTCTTATTTTATTTGTTATTTAACTATGTTTTCTCTTATTTATTTCATGGATAATTTTGAGATCATGTGTAGCTAATTTTTCTATAAGGATTATGAAGTAACACTTTTATGACTATTTAGTTTCAAATGCATATTTAAATTCGATTTATGTTTAAGGTTAATATTTTATTGTAGTTCTTATTGCTTCCATGAAAAGGTGGATTGATTAAGTATTTATATTGGCTTAGAAATAAGGAGTATAGATATGGATGGGCAATAAAATATATGGTTATAGAAATATTGCATGCCTTAGTGACAACTTTAACATGATTTATTGGGTTTGCATGTCTTAGGGCTTAAATTTATGTGTTTAGATTAGAAATAATTAAACACGTTGTGCTTGCTAGATTAGAATGCATTGAGAAATCAACTTCTAGTCATATGTGGTTAAAGGGGGGTTAACCTATGAATCTACAATGTATTAGAGCTAAATATAAGTATTAGTGGTGAAATCATAATCCTTGTTTCTTAAAATTTGTGAAATCGTACTTGCTGCCTTGTTTTTGTTTTTAATATTGCTTTGCTTTTAAATTCATGCTTGGATACACACAACAATCAAACAAACTCTCTTTTAATTTTCAAAGTTTAATTTATAGTTTATTTAATTTCAATAACTAGAGACATTATTCCTAGTGGGATCAATATCAGAATTCTCTTAGAACTCCACTTTATTACTTGTTGATTCGTGCACTTGCGTGTTAATTATACCACAACATCCACCATACATGGAATATAGCTCATTAAAACTTTGCTAGAAAAACCCAGTGGGACAAAACCATAGCGAATAAAAAATAGTACAATATTCATGTGTATGATGATATATGCTTATACTATCTCGTTAAAACTTTATCAGGAAAACTCAATGTGAAAAAACCTTAGTGAAGGAAAAAGAGTATAGATCAATGCATTTACTCTCTCTGATCTTGACATCAACTATTTGAACAATCCTTTCAATTTTGTGTATCATCTTTTCAAATGTGGAAGCAGGAAGTGCTTTAGTAAACATATATGCTAGGTTGTTGCTTGATCGATTATGTTGAATATCTATTTCACCATTTTGTTCTTTTTATGAGTGGGGAAAAATTTAGGTAAAATGTGCTTCGTTAAATTACTTTTCCTGTAGCCTCTTTTGACTTATGCTATGCTAGTGGCATTGTTTTCATGTAGTATTGTGAGAGTGTTCTTGATCGAAGATAGTTTACATGCCTCTTGTATATATCGAATCATTGGTCTCAACAACATACATTCACGACTTGCTTCATGAATTGCAATTAACTTAGAATGATTTGAAGATATAGCAACTGTTTTTTTCTTATATTTCCATGATATTGCAGTGTCTCCACATGTAAGTACGTACCCTGTCTGAGACTTTGCGATGTGTGAATCAGAAAGGTATTCGGCATCTACATATCCAACTAGTTGGGACTTTGATCCATTTGCATAAAATAGTCTCATATCAGATGTCCCACAAAGATAACATAAATTGTGCTTAATACCATTCCAATGTCTTTTGGATGGTGCATAACTATATCTTGCTTATAAATTCACTGCAAATGATATATCATGACATGTACAATTTGTAAGATACATAAGTGCTCTAATTGCACTAAGATATGGCACATTAGGGCCAAAAAGCTTTTCATTATTTTCACATGGACAAAAATGATCTTTTATACGTCAAGCAATCGAGCAACCATGAGAGAGTTTAATGGATGAGCTTTGTCCATAATAAACCTTTTCAAAATTTTCTTTGTATATATTGATTGATGAATGAAAATTCCATTTGGTAAATGTTCAATTTGCAAACCAAGACAAAATTTTATATGTCCTAAATCTTTCATTTCAAATTCTTTCATCAAATAAGAACTAGTCTTTTTTAACTCTTTTGTAGTTCCTATAAGATTCAAATCATGAACATATACTGGATTAATTGCAAAACTAGATTTTGACGTTTTAATAAAAAATACATGGACAAATTGGATTGTTCAAATATCTTTCTTTTCGAAAGTATTCACTGTGACAGTTGTATCACATGCGTCCAGATTGTTTCAATCCATATAAAGATTGTTGTAGTTTAATTGAATAAATATGACGTAGTTTTTCTTTAAATACTTTAAAACCATCAAGTATTTTTATATGTATATAGTAATTCTTTGGTCTAGGACAAAAAAATCTAGGACTGTCCAGGAAGTGTCACTAATGGCTAGCATTAGGGATGAAAGTGTCACTAATGCTATCCATTAGTGACACTTCCGGGATTTTTTTCATCCAGGATTCCTGGACTTGAGAATTCTTTTATATATATATATATCAATATCAAGTAATCTAAATAAATATGTTGTAACCACATCCGTTAATCGCATGTCTAGCTTTTTTTTTACTGTAAGGCTTATTAAGAAACTTACAGGAGACTATGTCTCTTCATAAACAATCATTGGTCTTTGTGTGAAACCTTGTGCAAAAAGTCATGCTTTGAATCTCACAACTTCATTTTATCATTTTGCTTTCATACAAATATCCATTTATATCCTATTAGCTTCACATCATAAGGGATTTGGACAACAGATCCAAAAACTTTACGTTTAATAAGTGAATTCAACTCAACTTGTATTGTTTCCCTCCATTTATGCCAATTTTTCCTTTTTTGACATTCAATAATGGACTTTGGCTCAGAATCCTCAACATCACTTAATATTTCAAGGGCTACAGCAAATGCAAATCTATTATCAACAATAATTTTATTTTGATCATATTTTTCTCTTGTTTTAACATAATTTATTGAAATTTCTTTATTGGCAAATAATTGATCATTTTCAAGAGGAAATGAATTTATGCTCTTGGATTGATCGATATTTTCAATTGCCTGGTCATTATTTTTAGCCTCTTCTAGAGTTTTTATCTCTTCTTGAGAATTATTAACTATTGTTCTTTTTTCTTTCGTAGAACTTTATCTTTTAAACCAGTAGGTCTATAATGCTTCAGGCGTTCTCTAGTCCCATTTGAGTTTTCAAATCACTCAAAATTAACATTTATTCTCTCTAGATTGTTTACAACTAATATATGTGATTTTGTCCATTTCTTTGTATCAGTAAATGCATATGGCAACTAATTTGCAATATTTTATAGATGAATGATTTTGCGAACCTCTCTTTCCAAAAAAATGAAAAATGATGAAGTTTTCCAAAACATTTCACGTTGTTCATCAAAATTTAGCTTTTCTTCTTCTAACGTTGGGAACATTGCCTCTTCAAAGTGACAATCTGTAAAACATGCAGTAAACATATCACCCATTTTAGGTTCAAAAATATAATAATAGATGGAGATTTGAAACCAATATAAATACCAAGCTTTCTTTAAGAAATAAAATTTGTTTGTTGAGAATGTGATATTGGCACATAGACATCACAACTAAATATCCACAAATGAGAAATATTTGGTTCATGACCAAAACCAAGTTGCATTGGAGGATATTGTTGATAAGCTATAAGTCTAATGCAAATCAAAGATGCAGCACCATACTGAAATTGGTAATTTTGTTTATATAATTAGTAGTCGAGCAATCATTTGCAATCTTTTAATTAAAGATCCAACCATACCATTTTGAGTATGTACGTAGACCACATGATACTCAACTTTTATCCCAACTAACATGTAATAATCATTAAATGCTTAAGATGTAAATTCACCAGCATTATCAAGACGAATAGTCTTAATTGGATAATCTTGAAATTGTTCTCGTAATCTAGTTATTTGAGCTAAAAATTTAAAGAAAAATCTAAATTACAAGTAGATAGCAAGCTTACATGTGACTTAATGCATTAATCAATATCATAAAATATCCAAATGGTCCACATAAAAGGTGAATAGGTCCACAAATATCTCCATGGATTCTTTATAATAATGTAGTAGATTCAACAACCAATCTTGTCAAAGATCCTAGTAATGAACTTCCATTTTGAACATGCAACACATGGGAGATCATTTAAACAACAAAGTTTTTTGGTTCTTTAGTCAATGCCCATTTGAATTCTCTAATTTAGTGCATCATTATTGATCCAGAATGTCCTAATCAGTCATGCCAAAGTATAAAAATTTTGGGATCATTGAACTTCTTGTTCACGATAGCATATGCCTCAATTGTACTTATGAAAATATAATATAACCCAAATGCTAGTGCAAGAAGTTTTTCTAATTTTTAATTTTTTTTCATGACACTACAGATGTTATGCAAATATGTTCTTCATCAAATTCATTTATAGTCTCAATATGATACCCATTTCTATGTATATCTCTAAAACTCAATAGATTCTTTTTAGACTTAGAGTAATATAAGGCATCATTAATGCAAAATTTTGTTCCACTTTTAACACAATATTAGCTTTTCGGAGCCTTTAATCAAATTTGTATCACTCGAAATAGTACTAATATTAGTTCTAGCTAATATCAAATGAGAAAAATGGATTTTATCTCAAAGGATTGTGTGGGTTGTTGCACTGTCTACAAAACATACATTTTCATCATCCCTTTTTGAAATAATTTTGCCATCAGTAGAAACCATTTCACTTCATAGAAAATTAAAACAATAATAAGTATAAAATTTAAACATTAATGCAAAGAAAATTAAGATATTATTCATTAATAATAAATAAAATATCACAAGTTAAAAAAGAAAAATTCTCTCAATTATTTCCTCATCTCGATCCTTAAGAACAATTGTTCTCATTTTGATTATCAAAATAATCTATAAATGAAATTTGTCATATAAATGAAATTTTCATTATTAGCACAATCCATCTCCATATCAGTTTTGTTCAATTTACCAGCATTAGCAAAATTTATCTCTAGTTCTTGCCTAGATGTTGTTTTTTGCACATCCTTGCCTAGATGTTGTATTTCCTTCTTCTATTTTATGCTTCAAGGTTTATAGCATCCAAATGGATTTCTGCATTGAGAATCCATGATAGATAATTCTTTTCCAAAATATCAAGGACACTAAATTCAAGCTTAGTGAGATTTGTGATAACTAAAAATATAATCAAATTAGCAAAATTATTATGCCTTTACAAAAGAAATATAAACTCATCAAAGATATTAAAAAATTCAAAATGTTTGGTCGAAACAAATAACTTGGAATCATATTAATGCATAAATATATATATAAGTCAAAAAGAAAGAGAACATAAAATTGTAAACCAAATAATGAATATAAAATATAAAGATTTTAAAATTTAATTAAACTGAAACAATTAAACAAAATTTGGCATAAAACATAAAAATAAAAATAAAAAAAGGGTAAATACATTTATCAAGAAGATGTAAAAATATAATAGAATAATAGCATAATTAAAACGTAAAAAATATAATAGATAAAATGTAAGGTTTTTGCATAATTAACAAAAATTATAAGAGAGACCGGTGAATAATGATACATGTAATAAAATTAATACGAATCATAACAAAATGTTGAAAAAAAAAAAAAGAAGAGGCATAATAGAATATTGAACAAAAACAGAATATAAGATAAAAATAATAATTAGTGAATAACTCAAAAAACAAAATGAAAAGAAACTAACCATACATGAATAAATAAAGTAGATATATAAACATATGAAAACTAAAACTACACTATATGCCAAAACAATTTCAAGTATAACTTTATTTTTTTTTAAATAATAATAATAAGGCAAATTTATAAGCCTAAAATATAATGGCACAATATATAAAACAACTTACCAAAAAAAAAAATATAAAACAATATATTTTTTTTGGGTAAATATAAAACAATATATATTTAGTCATACATATGGATATATATATATATAGCTTTAAACCATTTAAAGCAATATATAGAATATGCTAAACATTTATATAACCGTATTAAATATATAGAACATAATTTTATATTAAACAATAGCAATATGAATACAATACTAATATATGCATATGCTAACAAATCATGAACAATGCTACCATAACAGTAATATCATATAACAATATAACCATATGAAACAATTATATAGAATAAACAGTAAAATTATATAACAATATAATAAATACTATATACAATATTACAATGAAGCAAAGTAATAAAAATAAAAATAATAAACTTAACATAGTATACATGCTACTTCATATGATGATAAAACTGAAACATGAAACCAACAATTTTTATATATTAGGTGCCATACATATATTAACTAAAGAAACCAAAACTTGACTTATTTTAATATATATATATATATATATATATATATATATA
>QANX01001441.1:4459-48217 GCA_003254975.1 Ochetophila trinervis
AAATATGAAAAAGTAAATCTATAACATTTATCAATTAAATTGTCCTGTAAATCTACCATTAATGATTATTATTGTTGATGACAAATAACATGTTTTATTTAAATTAATTGAAAACTGTAGATGTAATGAAGAAATTGTAGCCAAAAAATAATAACAATAATAATGGAGAATTGTATTCGCTTGGCCTAGTAGTAAAAATTACTAAGTACATTTTTAAAATTGGAAGTTCAATCCTTTCTAGATCCTCTTTCAATTTGTAATAAAAATAATAATAATAAAAAAGAATTTCTAATTAAATAAAAATAAAATTATTGTTACTTGTTTATAGGGCTGAATTATGCTACTGTACATTTAAAAATGTTTCTTACCTAATACTAAAATTATAATTGGTACTTTATGATACCAATTGTCTTTATATTAGAGGCTGACAAATTTATTTCAATCACTATATATACCAATATGTACTTCATGAGTCAAAAAATCTCACATCACCAATATTTAAATAAGTTGTGCAAGTAAAACTAATTTAATAAGTTTCTCAATATTAATTACCTTGGTGCCAATAAAAGGGTTTTGTGGCCTTTGAAAATCTCAATTGGATTGTCAACAATCAAACTTTTCCATGGGATCATTAGCGGTCAAAAAGGTTTTGAATTAGAGGAGGAAACCAAATAAGTTATGGGCAAAAGTTCTGTTAAAAGTATTTTGATTATGATAGTGATAATGGTGGTGATAATTGATGAGAATTTTCAAGTTTGTTTAGGGGAAAATGAAGATCATAAAGGAGGAACGGATAGCATTTTCTTAAAGGTGAAAATTCAGTGCTCTCATAGCTGTGTTAGAAGGAGATGTAAGGCTTTAATAAATGATGTTGGATATGAAATATGTGTGTTGAATTGCTTTCTACTCTGCAGCTACATTCCTTAATGTTATCTTCCTCTTCTCTCTTCTACGATCTTCATCGATTAATGCAGAAGCTTCATAACCTGGTACGCCATTTTATTAATTCCCTATTACTCTTTTACATCAATGAATATATATTAATAATTACTTGACCCAAACAAAATATGGTTAATAGAAAGAGAACGACAAAAATAGAATATTAATTCTTGAAAATTTGTTGATGGTCTATATTGTTTTCTGCTA
The DNA here is from genome assembly GCA_003254975.1 of Ochetophila trinervis. Lineage (NCBI taxonomy): Eukaryota > Viridiplantae > Streptophyta > Magnoliopsida > Rosales > Rhamnaceae > Ochetophila > Ochetophila trinervis. The sequence continues at coordinate 5,606 of QANX01001441.1, forward strand.
TTTTTTTTTTATTTGTATTCAAGGATTTATAGAGATATTTATTTAATTTCATTTTTGTTGGAGTGTTCTTTTTCTATTCAATTTGGAATTGAAAGTTTTTTTAACTTCGGTCTTGTACCTTTTCCATAGCTGGAGAAAGACATCGATTTTTTTCTAAACTATTTTTGGTTTTTATTTAATTATTTTAAATACTCTTCAATGCAAGATGCTTAATATAGTTTGTTTTAGAATTCCTTAGTTGCAATAATATGTGATTATATTCTAAGTTGCTATTGCAAATACAGGTAAAGAGGATGTGGGGAAATACTGCGACACACCAGCAATAAAACAGAATTATTGGATGAACTATGTTAATTTTGTCTTTCGTTTTGGTCTTGAATATCTGTATAATTTTATAAATAAAAACATTTCTCATATAAATTAAAAGGGTTTTTTCACCCCGGAATATATTTCTATACCAGACATACAACAAATAAATTTTTTTTTTTATAATTCTAATCACTTATTTCATTAAATTACCTCCAAATTTTGATTCATATCTTTGTTACTTTAATATTTCTAACTCTTAAGTTACTAATTTCATTTACTTTTAAAAAATAACTAATCCCATACTACTTGATATAATAATTTACTTCCAACACACACACACATACATTGTCAAATTCCAATCATGTTAACCTAATTATTTAAGCATTAGACCTTTTATTATTATTCTTTGAATCCCTAGAATTTGAAATTCAATTATTGACTAAATTTGGATTTAGTGGTATACTTTATAAGAACCTATATGACCATAAATGAATTTTTAAATTTCACCGTTTTAAAGTGATCTGATTGTTGAAAAATAAAATTCCAATAGTAAAACTATCATATCTATTTAATAAGAACCTATTGTATATAGACTCAAAAGTATGTGTGTACTTTGTACCATGATTATCAGAAAACACTATGAAGAACATTTTGATCAAGAGTTTCCAAAACTAAAAAAGATAACAAACGAAAAGAATAAAAAATTTACTAGAACATGTAAAATTCTTTCATTTCAATTTTTCTTTGTTAAATTATACAACTTAATGGTCCTCTCTTTCAGTTATACTGTAAAATGCCTAGCTACCAATACAAGTTCATTGTCTTTTGGATTCTTAATTGAATTTCTATCAAACAGAGCTAAACCAAGATAAATGAGACATCATAAAACTGATGCATGAATTTCTGGGTGCTATTCAAGTGTTGCATTTCCAACTTCACATCCCATCTTTTACAAAGTTCAAGAAAAAAAAAAGCAGTAAAAGGTTCCCCCAAAAATTCTGTTCTAAAAAGTAGAACAAAGCCCAAAACGGAGGGGTCATCCCGACAACAAATAACCCTTCCCCATGGAAGCAACACTATCTAGTTAGCCTCCTTCCTGCCTGACTCCGGTCACCCTAGCTAAATTGCTCTGCCAGTAGCCTTGCACTGAAGATATGCAGTCGGGGAACATTCAAGCCTCGATGATAATTTCGAAATTTACATCTTCATAAAGATATATAGCAAACCAAGGAGGTGCGAAAGGGCCGAAAGCAACAGTCAATCCGACCAAAGAATTAAGTGTCAAAAATATTTTCCTCAAATTGTTGTATAATTGGCGAAATGGTTCATCAAGTTATCTAAAGCTTCTGGTAAGAACTTTCTTGCAAACAAGTAACATGGCTTTTGTATACCATTCCATAAGCAAGGCCATCTTTGTACTTCCTTCTGCAAAAATCCAAGCAATGAACTTTATATAAGATATTATTTAAACCTTATCTTATTAACAGAAAATAAGGCATCTTAGAATCTGTACCTTCGCTTCACTGGTTACATGCACACTCTCTTGAATTGACTGCAGATATACCACCATTCAAAATTTCAACATCAGAAAACATACATTTTTATAACATCTACATCAACATATTACCAATGAAGCAACAAAAATTGAGAGCAAAGTCTCATTGATACATCTATCCCAGTTTTCTGAAACCACAAATCACTCTACTCTAAACCACTTTTGACATAAAAAGAGCCAGAATATGGATATGATTTATTTTCTTGGATGGGATTGAATCAGGCAGTAATTCCCAGAATACATTTACATCAACATATTACCACTGAAGCCACAAAAATTCAGAGCAAAGTCTCATTGATACATCTATCCCAGTTTTCTGAAATAGCAAATCACTCTAAACCACTTTTGAGATAAAAAGACACAGAATACGAATATGATTTATTTTCTTCTTCGATGGGATTGAATCAGGCAATAATTCCCACATGGCTAAACTACATAATGAGATTAGTGGTTGGTTGAACCACGAAAAACTACAATGAAGTTAAACTGAATTACTTAGAATTAAAGTACCACATCAAAATATCCTGAATTACACAGCTGCAGCCATCTAACAAAGCGAAAAACTAATAAAATATAGCAGATCCATACCGTAATATTCTTCAATAGCTCATAAGTAATATCCTGAGCCTTATAGGACTTTGGGTGCCACTTTCTCTCAGACCAGTCAACATGTGTTACTGACCAGTTTGCAATTCCCCCAGGATCAATCAACTAAAATACATATGATATAAAATTTAAGCAGTGTTAAAATAACATAAATATTAGGCAAAACTGAAAAAGGGATTTGGAGTTAAAAATAAAATAAAAGAATAAACTAAATAAAAAAACTCACATGGAAAAAAGTTGGCAAGTAATGTTCATCAGCTATACAATTGCGCCCCTCCAAACCTGGCTGTAATAATAACCAAGAACATTGACATCAATACACTGCCGCAAGTGAACTTGGTAATAACTTTGCAATTTTGGCAATATATGAAACTTTAAGTTAACAGAATTCTTTTGCATTGAGTTGATTTCAGAATCAAAAGAGAAGAGGTGTCATATGTTGAAACATAGCACATACTTAAGAAAAAAAGCACAATGTCACATGTTGGTGTCTTGCAATCTACCCCTCCTTGAAAATGAACTCCCCAACCACCACCCCTACCCACCTCTCCTCCTCGAATATGAAAATCTCTCTCGGCTGAATTGGCACCTCTAAGCTGCAACGGCCCCTCCACCCCACTCTCTCTCCTCTTTTTCCCTTTCTGCTTTTCAATCTAACACCACACCACACTCTTCCAATTCCCATGTCCTCCAAATGGTCCCAGCCTTCTCATCCCACATCAAAACTCAACACCTCAGCCCATGTCTTAAAAGGCTCAGATAACAATCAACCTCCCTTGTAGCTAATGATAGACTGAACTATTCTCACACCTTCTATAGTTTGCTTTTCCACAACTTGACTTCCCAGATTGTGGAAACACATCAAAGTTTACCTCGGGAACTCTCTTTTTTACCAACATATAGGGGGACCCTCAATTTATTCCTTCCACATTGTACTAACTACTAAATGCCTGCCATACCCAGGCCTTCCCTCAGAAACCTCTACAGACAATTACTGTATTCTTCTAATGCAATATATCTTGCAACCCAACTACCAAAAAAGCTCCTTGAATCTTTGAAAAGATCCATTCGAAGAATCTACATTTAAAACCTAATTAGAACTGTAAACAGCCATCATACACCTTGATTCAATGATGCAGACCTCATAGGTTGGTCCCTTTCCTCCCTCAGTAGTTATGCAAATGGAGAACCAATCACCCTCTACCATATGATTTCAAAAGACTGGGTAAAACCTTGACTATACTTAATCTAGGATAAACCAACAATCCCTTTAATTTCTTTTATCAGAGAAAACAAAAGCCCCTAAAAGGCACCAAACATCATAAACTTAATGAAAGAGAAGTTGACAAAATCTCAACACCACTGTCAGAGATGTCAAAAGCAAGTGGACTCATCAACTAGAACAAACATAACCCACTTCTGCATGCAGACACTCTCTATATTTTGCAAATAAAATGCACTAACCTTGCAGTAATCCCGGAACTTTGAGTAGTAAAGATTGTCAGCCAAAACTACCACAGCATGCTGGCGTTTCAATGAGAACCACTGCATAATGAAGGAACAAAAACGATGACATCATGACCCTAAATTTTATGATATATCAGAGTCAAATCTACTCTAATATTACCATACAGTATAACTGTTATTATCATTTTTAATATTGCTCTGCTGGTAAAGCACAATCATATAACCAACAAGAAAAATTATTAAAAGATAGATGGCTTTATTCACACCATATGGTAGGACCGTAGGAGAAGACTATCATCTACTATGTAATTTGTCAAATAAACTCTCCCGTTGCAACACAACAAGCTTCACCAAAATCTAAAAACTAAATCCAAAATGTCAACATAATGAAAATAATACCTGTGCCCCCTTTCGAAAGTCCTTCTTCTCAATTTCAGGTGACATGTGCTCTGAATACCTTCCATTTCCATGCGGACCAGGATCCTCGAAGCTGATAGTAAAAAAACAAAAAACAAAGAAAATGTTTACCAAAGAAGATTTCTATCAATGGGACAAGTATAGATACAAGTCAATTGGAATGATAAAACTTTTCGTCTTCATATACCACCATGCTAAGCTAAAAGAGAGGAAATTGTATTTTACTCAAGGTAAAAACATCTTCTAAATGTAATTGCAACCAAATGAAGAGTATACAACTGAGCTAAATGCAGAATCACTTTGTATAAGAAAATTAAATTGCTATTACCTGTCAACATAGCTGAGATTTGTATTTATCAAATAGTTGTAGATATAGTCAAAACTATACAACGGAACACAACTGCAACAATAATAATGCATCAGAAATTGATAAAAAGCATAGTAAACAATAAAGTTCAAAGTGGCACTCAGGATCCAACAATCTAAACACCTTTCAGAAAGTAAAACAAAATGCTGGTTATCAGAATCTTCGAGAGCATTTGCTAATAAACGTTTCTCCGCATCAACCATTGAAATTTTGCCCCATATCACCTGAAACCATGAAAAACTACAGACTTGGTTATTTTTGCTGCTAACTTTACTAACTCCATTTACTTCTATTTTCTTTTGTGAAACTGCATTCTTGTGTAACTGCATTCCGCATCTACCCTTAATAGAAGTATAAAACAACCAATATAAGAGGACAACTAGCAGCCATTTTTGACAGCAGTTAAATGACATAATATCATTCCTACCAAATAGAGGTAAGAGTTATATTAACCAAAAAGAATTTTAACAGAATGATTTCAATCCATTAATTTTATTTTATTTTTTTTAATATGTAGATTTGATAAGCAGACATGAAGATACATGATCATACAATTCAAACAACCAATCTATCTTATCCTTCATTTCTGATATTCATGCAAAACTTTACAACTGCATAAATCAACGTTTCAAATAAAGGCATCAATTATTTCAATGAAACTGTTTCTTTAAAGTGGATCAAGATTCAAGTTTTACACACAGGTAATAAAGAAAAGTCATATTTCTGCTTTTAATTAAACATGTAGAATCAGTAAAATCTTTACTTAGGAGTTCTCATTATGTTCCCCAAATTTCTATACAACTCCCCCATAGCATGCAGCGGGTTTTTTAAAAGTTTAAAGACAGTTTGTCTTTGTTCTCAATCAAGAGGCTAAATCAGAGAAACTGGAATGGACCTGATCACTGCGTACATCACTATTCACAAAGTAACGGCTAACATGAACTGGTTTGTCCTTAGATGCATGAACATAAACAGAGAACTTTCCTTCATGACCCTGCAACAAAAGAAAAGCTCCAGCTTAGTATATGAGTTTTAGATAATTGAAGAAACCCTAATAATGCTAAAAATTCAGAGTAAATCATTCATTACAATATTTGACCAGTTACAAGCCCTATTATAACCCATTAACACACATGGGATCCTATAAAAATATATAAATAAATAAAATAACAGATCACTACAATATAACATATAAAAGCACCCATTATTATGTAAGTAAGCTTACACCCTACCAATTGTCAAAACTTAATTAAACAAAAGTATTCATATAGCCAACAAATTACCCCATACACCTAAAACAAATATCTTAAATTGCAGCCAATTGTCAAACTTATTTTAAATAGCAGCCAATTGTCATACTTAACATCAGAAATGTTGCGTCCTATGATAAGCAGATTAAAGTACTGATAGGATTGCATTTTCATTCTCAGCAAAATAATGTACTAAATGTCAAAGTAATGAAGAAAATGTACGAGGAACCAAAGCAAAAGTGACCAAAGAACCCTGTATCATCCCAAAGAATTTGACACAATAGTTTCACATCTACTTGACTACTACTACAAATACTTTGATGACCAAAAATAAGAAAAAAATAATAATAGAACTCAACAGATACTTAACCTTATAAATGTTTTTCTACAAAATAAATAAAAAATATCAAACATGCCAATTGTAATTGTGGATCAACAACAAAAATCTATACCATGCTCGAACCGGCATGCTAGGATTACTTTGTAAGCAGAAGCTCCATGAATCCTTATTAAAATACAGAATAGCACTACATCAATTGGTTCTTTGCAATTAGTGTATAAAATAATATAGGAGAAGATCAGATGCTAACGCATAATTATAGAACATACATATGAACTTTCACATAACATGTTAGGTTCAGGCCAGCAAGAAAAGAAAAAAACAACGAAACCTTACATGGAAAAACTTATCCCATAGCTTCTCAAAAGGCAATGAATTGGGGGTCAGGAACATGAATGCAACTTTAGGAATTTCGGATTGAATAGGAGGTGCATTCAAAATCTCCCTAATCACAACACGAGATGCAACCTCTTCATCGGTATAATCCCTTGTAGGAACAGGTGGAAGCCACTCAGAAATAGCCTTGCAACCTCTTGAAGAAAAAATGTAACAGGCGGCACTACTTTGGGGTGGGTAGACATAAGCACCAATTATAAAGATGCTAATTAATGAAACCAAGACAATTATCCACAGAGGCCTCTTCAAAGGGGGTCGATGGCGAGCTCCGGGCAAGTTCTGCATGTCACCCATGCCTAGACGCCACATCTGAGCTGTCTTCATCTAGAAAAATTACATCATAACTTCATCTCCAGATGAGGTTCTTGTCCATTCTCCCCAGTACCACCATACCCTTTGATAAGGTATTAATATTTAACAACCTAGCAGAGAATGTTCAATTGATTGTGGTGGACAATTCTGCAAAATGCATAACTAAATCGGTTCAAAACCAAGATAGGTACAAATACAACAGATTTCCTAAACTTAGTTAGTAAAATATGTGTATACAATAATGAACCTGAGCATGCTAACTCACTTGACACATAGAAAACGATTGTATGGACATTAAGATCGATAACCAAAAGACGTTAAACTAAGCATCAATCTAATGAAACTTCTATCCAACACAAAATATATATATATATATATGAAATAAAATAAAATATAATTTTAAGACTGGCCGACAGGTGTCGGAGAATCAAATTTTGTCCCCATAGCAAAGACACTCAACATTAAGGAAAACAGAAATTTGATCAATTTTGTAAAAATCAAGGACAGATCTTAGTTTTTTGCCACAAAACTTTAATAATATTAATGGACAAGAGAACAAAGTCAAATTTTTCTTCGTAATTGCAAAGGGTGTTATGCTCACGTGAGCGGTAGCTTAAAGTGACAAAATCCCAAACAAGAGAACCCCGTTATACGCATCGTTAATTATTTCTACCTTTTCCTCCTATTTTCCCTCACCTTTTTCTCAGCGGCCAAACGTAACAAAAAGCCTATCTGCAATAAAAACTGAATATTTGCAAACTAAACCCTAAACCGATAAAAGAAACTACAAATATAGCAATCAAAGAACATTTCACATATATATATATATATATATCCAAGAAAGAGAGGCAGAAACAGAGAGAAAAAGAACGGAACTAAGTTTGATCAGCAAAGGCGATTGATAAATTCAAAGGTGAAACCAAACCCCCTGAATCCCATATCTCCAAACACTGTCTATGCTATACAAAAAACCAGTGTTGTTGTGCCAAAAGTCAAACCAACCATCCGTAAGTTCCAATCTAACCTAAATAGAACCCAAATCCAATACGCAAACTTTTATCATAGAATTAGTCAACCATCCGTCTCCAAGACCCACACAACCATTTCAACAACATTTTCCATATCCCCGCCGTTTGGTTGCTAAGAAAACAATAAGCAACAATCAAACAAGAAAACGCTTCCAAAAATCACAAAGTCCCCTCACTCTGCATCAGAAAAGTAAAAACACAGTATACCTGATTAAATGAAGTGAAAAGTGACCTCCAAATCAAATCTCCAGGAAACACAGTCAAAGATCTGGAATCTGAAAGCTGCTTCTTCTCCTTTGTTCTTTCAAGATCTAGGGCACGATGTCAACGAGAAGAAACAAGAAGACGACCAGAACTAGGACCCAGTCACAGAGAGAGAGAGAGAGAGAGAGAGAGAAATATTGTTAATCTGAGAGAAAATGGTAAAAATGTTAATATTTATTTATTAAGAGGGAGTTTTGATTATGATTTTATAATTCCTGGCTCTTGAGAGTGAGATGAATCGTTTGTTGGTGTGTTTGGTTTTTTCTCTCTTTCTCTCTCTAAAATTCCTCTCTGAAAGCCGAAGCCGAAGCCGTCTTTTGGCTCTGCTCCAACACACACTCCACTCCCATCTTCAGCCGGCAATAAATTTTTCTACTTTTTTTATCTTTTTCATTTTTTTATTTTTTAATTTCTAATTGTTGTTCCAGTGCGCGTGTACTCCCTTCGTTCTTTTTTTTGTTTTTTTTGGTTGAATAATAATACAATCTTAATTAACNAAAATTTTTCGTGCTAGTTCACACTGAAAGATACTCATTTTCCAACACCCACCCTTGAAATATACGATTCAGGCTGTAGGCTTCTATGGAAATACATTAGAATATATACCAATATACACAAATTAACCATTTTTATTTTTATTTTTCGGTATTGTTTGTGGTCATTGACAATTGTTTAACCGCTATCCTGATCATTAAGACTGTGACCACTGACTATTCCTTGCAATAGTTAATGTTCTTCAGCAGACCACTGCTAACCCATGTCAGTTTGTTATCAATGGCATGTTTTCGTGGTAGAAATAAAATAAAATAATATATATTGATACGGCAAAACAAAAGTTAACTAAAAAAAGTTACTCAAGAATACACCAAAACTCAATCTGCCACTCTGAAGAATCCACCTAAGAGATAAAGAGTAATTAATTGGGATGAAGAAATCTTTCTTCAAAACAAACCAAAAAGTTTATATTTCATAGATCATCAGAAGCTTTGAACATCCCTCCAAGCATAGGCATTGGTAAATGAAAAGTGGCATAATTAATTCGGGTTTAATAATATCATAAAATTTGATACTAATGAATAAAAAATTTAAAATTAATTCATAAAACTAAGTTGTAGGTTCTTTATAAATTTCCAAGACTACTTTATTTAATTCTAAAATTTAATACCCAAAAAATTAATGTATATCATTCAATATATATATATAAGATTGATACATATGTATTAAATGTCTATATATATACACATTATATGTTATATATATTATAATATTTGCATATATGTTATATATTACATTATATATCATGATTATATATATAATGTCCCAATTAAAAAATAATGTATCTATGTTTAGAGCAATTTAAAGGATGGTGAGATTTCTATCTTATTCAATCTGATAGATAAAAAAAATTTGATTTCATAAAATTTGACACTGAATGATATATATATATACACACATTATATATATATGTACATGATAGCGATGGAATTAATATTACCAGAGCAAGAGTAGCTTAATATATATAATACAAGTATACTAAGTGGACCTTCAGCTTTTCCTGTGGTGAAAGAATTTCATTTTATTTTTATTTTTGAAAGGGTGGAAGAAGAACTTATATAACATATTTGATTTCCCAAATGCTATTCCCAGAATGATCGTAGTAAAATATCCAGCTTCTTTCCTTAATCATTGTTTCTCTTTTTTCCCTCTATTTTTGTTTTGTATTGCAATTTATAGTCACCGGCCAAAGAGAAAACGTACAAATCATATAGTTTGATCAAGACCCACAAATGGGGCAGTACTACTTAATTCGATATTGATTTTTCCCATTGTTCAGAAGTCATCATTGTGACAGCAAGTACACACATATAGTGTTTTTTTTTTCAACAGTAAAACTGTAACAGAATCATTTTCTGATAAAATAGAGGTTTTTTACCACATGAGGACAAATAAAGAAGAAAAGAAGAAGCAACAAGTGTTATAGGAAATTTTATCCCAGACAAAACTTAAAAAGTCAATAATCAACCTGCATATGTTATGCAACCTCTTATATATTATATATATATATATCACAATATTCTAATCATGTTTCCACTAAAATTGTTTATTAAAAATATATAATAGTGAAAAATCTTATGACGATTATATTTAGATTTGTCATCGAAACAGAATTTTATTACAATTTTTCATGGAACTATGTCCTGTCATTATACATACATACATACACATGTATTCTGTATAGCTTCAGTGTGGGGAGAGACTTATATATCTAACACGAATAAAGAAAGGCAAGCTAAAAAAACAAAAAGGGTCTCTTCTACTCCACCTTCTATATCCCTCTATTATTAATTCCCTCATTGTCTAAGTCGCTGAGAGATATATCCCCAACAAACTCCATATATCAAAAACCTCCTAAGATGTTCAGTGCTGGTAATAACCCTTCTGAGATTCCCCAAAAATCCCTCCAAATTCAGCGAGATGACAAATTTTTCTCTCGGCTTTTATCCAAAGAAAGCTCCTTAGCCCAGCCTTCTTTAAGAATCTACTACGGAGGACTACCTGGTGCTGTGCCATTTCTGTGGGAGTCTCAGCCTGGAACTCCCAAATTCAAATTCTGCGATGATACTCTGCCTCCTCTAACTCCTCCTCCTTCTTACTACACAAATTCCAATAAAAAACCAGCAAAGAAAGCCTCAAGATTCAATCTTTTGCACACCCTTTTCCCAAAAAAGGATTTTATCAATGTTAAGAAAACCAAGCAGCAATCTTTGACTTCTCAATCTTCAGTGGTTTTTCCAATGAATACAAACAAGTATCATCATCAAGGAATGACCCGGTTTTCGAGTCCGAGCTCGTCCCTCGATTCGCTTCTCGGAGATGATGATGATGATGAAGATCATGCGGTGGGAGTTGGGTCGCCTAATTCGACATTGTGTTTCAGTTTCAGTAGAGCTTCTAGCTCTGTTGGTCTGCGAGGTTGCTATGGCCGGTTTTGAACAGAGACAAAAAATATATATATTATATATATCAGAAAAATCTTGTACTGTAAGTTGGTTAATTTTCCCTTGCTTAGGTATCGAGGTTCTATATCTATGTATATCTTTGTACTTTGTTTTTGTTCTTCTAAGTCTTAGTTATCGTACGGTAACAACCTGAAAACTATGCAAGAGCTTTCATGAAATGTATGATGGTAAAGGTTGCTTATAATAGAAATAACAAGTTTACTTTTTGAGGTACTATATGTAAATCATGTATTTTTACCCGTTAATTACTACTTAATCTAGACCTCCCCTTTATTTTTCCCCCAAATTTAAAAGAAAATTAGAATGTGGTCGAATTTGGTTATATTATATCCAAGTCCAACCTTTGTTATATTATTATATACACAGAATCTATGGTTTTATTTTTATTTTTTTATGTAGAAACCACATGATGATTTCATTCTGGTGACAGAATTGGTTTAATTTCATAAATTAATTTAAGTAATCCCATTTGATGGATAAATTTAAAGCATAATCTTTCCGCATGTGAAATACGAACCAGTTTGTTCATTACATGGATCTCAAGCTTCACTATCCAAAGTGAAACTAATGAAAAGACAAGCATTTTTCAGCTGTTACTTGCAATATCTGATTTTTATTAGCTTACTAAAATTTAATATATATATATATATATATTTTTTTTTTTTTCCCTCTTTGGATATTTAATGCAAATAAAGGAGGATGGATACAAGTTTCCGTCATGGCATTAAATTCTGCCCTGTCTCTGGCTCTCTGTTTTGTGTGGAATCTTTTGGGTCTGCTTAATTTGTCTGTCACATATTTTATAAATATGCACAAAAGCTTCTCTACTGCTTATACATAGTTAATCAGTTAGATACATAAAAGCCAAGCAGATAATTTCCAAATCGATTTTCATTAATATTTATTTTACAAACTAGTTACCCTTAAGAAAGTTATAGAAATAATTTTAATTTGATTTTCTTTTTCCTTTTTTTTTTTTTTTCGGGGTAGATGAGAACTTAGTCTTTTTCTTTCTTCTTTCTTTTTACCTATAAAATCACACACATCGAATCCCAAATAAGTTCTTTATTGAACCATCACTAAAACGACTAGAAAAAACCCATTTCATGAAATACATGCATTCACTGAACAGTTTTACAAAATTAAAGGGGAAAAAAAAAAGAAACTGTCTTAAAGCATATTAAAGGAAATACATTGAGAGATTGAAATATATGAAAATGACTAGCCCTGTCCGTCATAATAGACCGTGTGGTTCAGACCAAAAATAAAAAATAGACTGGACTTTGAATCAGGTTTTCTAGCCATAAAGTTTTGTTTACCTTTCTTTCTAACCCAACCTTTAATTTGTCACGAACTCTAACAAATAGAATCCAAATGGTGAAAAACATAAATCAAATTCTGGAAATAAAAAAATAAAAAAATTACATTAGCTGTTTAAGTAGACCAACAAAGGATCGCAGTAAATTTGTTAATTAGCAAAGCCAACAAATTTTAGAAACGATCACAAAAAGGTAGGTCATAAACAGTGGGTTTTCGGACATTCTTTTGCTTATATTGAATTTACTAAGCAAAAGGGTGATAAAAAGGTACAACATTATATTTTGCTATTGGGTCCGACCCTAAGGATTGTCGTTTCAGTAGTATTGTCCCCCATATGCACTAGGACGAAAGTTACCAGAAGCCACCCTCCAAATGATTTTATTCTTTAGACATTTTAATGAAGAGAATGCTGGTGGAAGAAAACAGAGAGAGAGAGAGAGTTTAAAAAAAAAAAAAAAAAAAAAAAAAAAAAAACCAACAACAACAACAGCAACCAGACACTAAAAGTTGTTATCCTTTATATCTCTAATTGTCGGCAGCTCTACTGCTAGATAAATTGAATGTCTCCTTTGGTAATCCATGTGACTGTGGACCCATCATTTGTCTACTATATTATAAAATAAAATAAAACCCACAAAAAAAAAATAATAATAATCTTATATCTATATCTAACTCTCCCCAAAATAAAATATAAAAAAAATATCATTTTATTAATTACCATACTTTACTGCTTCCAGTAATTCCAGTCCCAAATATATATCTCTGCGGGTTGTCACAAGCAGCATTCAGTGAACCCAAACAATGTTCTTTAATTCGGTTATATTCGTTTTGGTTAGACAGATCTTCCACGTAATGGAAATTATATACAAACCACCACCAGAGATTTGTCATAAATTGAGCCACAAGTGTTAGGTCCACCTTCAAATTGATAATCAAATAATATTGAGAGGTGTCCAAAAAGATAAAAACAATATCAGATAATATTGGAGGGATATTGCAAACATTTTCAGAAGCAATATAAACATTTTCTTATTTCTTCTTCCTTGCAGTGTATTTCCACTGTTTCCATGTGTACTTGTCAAGACCTTATCAGAAACAGTATTGAATTCTGACTTTTTACATCGGTTAGGCAAAGAAAAACCAGTATACCTATATATAACTTTCAGGGTTTATGTCGGAACAAGGTACAAATTGCTTGCATTAAAGTTCCATGTTTCGTAATGCAACATTGTATTGCTTTTATTGCCTAGATTGCTTGCATCTAAACCTCTACTCTACATAGTGACGGCCTCTGTTTCTTGTTCCTGACTGCTCAACTTTCGATTTTCAACTTTCAGTGGAAGCGAAGCCAAGTGAAGAGGGTATCTTAAGGAATTAGATATAACTGAACTATTAAGATGCTGATACTAAAGATATTTCAAGTTTCTTGTTGATGAAAACTTGTGACTTGATGTATTGCATTTGCCAGGTAACTCAAATTGCCTGATGTTACACCTGCCAAGCTGATAAAAATCACCATGGTAATGTTTACAATTGAAATAGCTTATATCAGTATCATCCATTCAAAAATTGGAGGGAAAAGCAAAAAAGAACAGAGAAAGTCTCAATCCTAGGATTTGATTACCTGATTCGACCATCATGAGTCATGTACACATGGAATTCTTTAGCTAGCTGATCAACCTGATCAGGGGCTAACCCGGAAAAGCAAAATATACCAACCTGTGTTTCCATAGATTTTAGGGTTAGGTGTTTTTTTTTTTTTTTGCCATTCATACACAAAAGCCTCGTTAACTCTACTTTTTTAACTATGGACCAAAATAACTTTTAGGTTTAACTGTTGAACAACCAACCTGGTTAGTAATGTGTTCCCAGTTGAAAGGAGAACCCAATTTCTCAAGACTATCTCGTAGATCAGCACGGATTCTTTGAATGCGATTCATCATGACCTTTAAGCATGAAGGCAATCTTAAAGCATATTGGAGTTGAATCATCCAACAAAGAAGGATGCTGGAAGTAGCTCAGACTTAGTAAGTTCTTACCTGTACCTCTTTGACCCAAAGTGATTTAATATCTGGATTGCTCAAGATTGTAGCGACCAGTAAAACCCCATGAACTGGAGGACTGCTGTACATTGCCCAGGCAATCTGCTGTAGCTGGCTTTTAATTGCAACCACTAGCTTTGGATCAGAGCAGAGAACACTGAGAAATTTTGTAGATGAACAAGAATTGTGAACATATATTAGACCCAAAGTATAAGACAAATTGAGATGTTGAAGCCTTAATGCTAATAACAACATAATGGTATGTTCAAATCCTACAAGGTGCTTTAAATTAGCTCATAACTTTGGTAGCAGGTTGTTAACTTTTAACACCTGCTTACTATTTTTTTAGGATGAACAATTTCATAACAGCTGCAGATATCACTAACAATACATACAAAAATCTAGATGGTTTTCTTGCCTGAGACAACCCACTCGATGACCATATAATCCCATATTCTTTGCAAAGGACTGAGCACAGCCTGTTACATGTCCATCTTCAACAAAAATTCGGATGGCTTTAGCATCAATGTCAAGATCCCCACTTGCAAAGCCTTGATAAGCCATGTCAAAAAATGGGAAATGATTTTTAACCTGACAATTGTGAAGTAAGATTTACAGTTGATTTATATAAAAGGCAAAATAATACATTTATAGTGAGTACCTTAAACTGATGAGAGATTTCTCTCCACTGATCCTCAGTAGGGTCAACTCCAGTTGGATTGTGAGCACAAGGATGCAGTAAGAAAAACGAACCATCCGGGGCATTCTACAGAAGCCACACAAAAAAAAAAAAAAACAAAAGATATCAAAAGTTCTTCCATGCATCAGTTACATGATTCAGATTTTATTGATTATGAATTTAGAGATACAAATACTGTGCATAACTTCATGCTTCCTAGCATGTCTATGCACGTTGTATAGCTCTCATATATGAAATTATAGGTTAGGTTCAAATTAGATAAATAACTACAATTCATGAGCAAATAGACATGTATTGGGGAAAGGAAGCTGTTTGTGGAAATTCTAAACAACATGTTCCTTCTAAAAGGCATTCTTCTAACATGAGATGGCAAATATGCAGGATAATAAAGCATGTCATTTCTACTGAATTATTATTTTGAATTATCCAATGCTCATTATAACCAATTCAGGCGGGCTCTTCTTATACCTTGACATCATCCATAAGAGCTTCAAAGTTCAAACCCTTTGAGTAATGATTGTAGTAGCGGAAAATTCTCCGTGGAACAAGGGCATCTCTCCAGATATTGTGGTGGCTATGCAATACACATGATTGTTCAATAATTGAAAGGAAAAGAAAATCACATTATACATTGCAAAAACCATATAAATATGAAATGGAACAAGGGTTTTGAACACGCATTACAAACTTACTTGGACCAAGTTGGATCAGGTAAATAAATGTGTGATTCAGGATAAAAACGATGTTGCAACTCAGCAAAGAGACGGCATGCTCCAGTGCCAGAGAGAGCTTGAACACCAGCATATCTCCCTTCCCTAATAACATTTGAATCCTTTCCATACACTAATTTCACACTTTCTTCAACCAATTTTGAACTGACACCAGCAGAAATTGACTCCCTGTGAATGCCCTCTCAGAAAGAATCAACTAAATCAGAAGCAGTTAAATAAACAAAGAAACTATCGCATAAGCAATCAACAACAAAGACATTGTGATTTAAAAAAAAGAAAAAGCAATTATATCAATCAAAAGAATAGCAATTTTGAACTGACACCAGCAGAAATTGACTCCCTGTGAATGCCCTCTCAGAAAGAGTCAATTAAATCAGAAGCAGGTAAATAAACAAAGAAACTATTGCATAAGCAATCAAACAAGAAAGACATTGTGATTAAAAAAAAAAAGCTAGTAAAAATAGCAATAAAGGTTTCAGTTTTTCCAAGCAAATGTTAGCTATTAATATATCACAAGAACAGAGTAGGGGAGTCAAAAAGAACTCAAAACTCACAAGAATTCCGAACCAACAATCTTCGCTTCTGCTTCTCGAACACATTGAAGAACTACAGGTTTTCCCTCGTCATCTCTGTAAGCCCCCTAATAATAATAGTAATAACACAAACGAACAAAGTCCATTTTTTATTTTTATAAATAAGAAAAAAAAGAGATAAAATCTAGTATGTGAAATGTGTAAGAAAGTACCACTCCAAGATTGATCTTGTTGGGGTTGGGATCTGCAAGAAAAGCCTCGGTGACACCGGTGATGGGGTCCCTAGGAGCTGGATTAACGCGGTCCCACCAGCCAAGTACACTGGTTGAGCTTGAAATACATCGTCTTGTAGAACTCGCTGCCAAGCATTTCAACATGGTGTGCTTTCGTAACAAAAAATACTTCGGTTTTGAGCATGAAGAGCAAGCATTTGGTGAGGTATTTGAAGAGGTAGGAGGAGGTTGACGAAGACCAGCCCTCCTCTCCCATGGTTTTCTTTCTGTTTGTCTTATTGATCCAGTGGGCTGTCCTCGGATTTCTTTACCAAATATTTAGATGAAGCTCTTCCTTTTCCTCTGTGGTCAACCTAAACGACGCTACTATTTTGACCATCAATTTATATAGATTTTGGATTTTTATTTATTTTTTGGTTTTGTCAGGATCATATGGAATTAAACTGATATTTTCTTTTCTTTTTTTTTTTTTTTTTTAAAAATCTAGTATTTATTATTTTTTTATAAAATGTTAAAATTTATGGGGTTTTTTTTTTTTGGGTAATTGATTTATGTTCACTTATAGATAACCAACCCCACTACTAAAACCTGACCATTCTATTTTTTGTAATTGTTTTTTTCCCTCTTTGCTTTCCTTTTTTTTTTTTTTAAATTGTTCGAATAGCTTTATATAATAGCTTTTTTTTTTTTTTAAATATAAAAGTATATTTGTTTTTGTTTGAATTTTAGTAACTAAATGGTATCACTTATTTATATATTTATATATAATAATAGTATTTAACAGCATACTATGAGAAAAATCAATTTATTTCTTATAAGGAAAGTTAATAAATACCATTAAAAAAAAGGTAAATAAAAGGGTGATTTTTTTTCTTTATCTACGGGTAAAAATCAAAACCTCTAAGCATTTTTTCTTTTGTTGAAAAATAAAATTTATTCATAGCGGAGTCATAGATCTAGAAAATATTTAGCAAACAGACAAACTCAAACATTTTTTTAACCATGTAAAAGTCTATGATAGGAGCATGGATCGCTTAAATCTTTCTTTTTCTCGTGCAGTAGCAGCAGAGATGAGTATCTGAGCCAAATAAAATTATCAAATATCGAACCACAACTTCCAAACTTACATATATGATAATTCACCTTTAACTTTTACTACTAGGCTACAACTTCATATGCAAACACCTCCGAGCCTTGAGTTCAAAGACAAGTATTGAAACATTGCTTTCCAATTTAAAAAAAAAAAAAAAATGACCCCCTTTTTTTTACATTGAGAGAGTAAGAAATTTTATCCAGGATAAAACTCTTTGTCTGAAAATATATTTTCAGTATTTTTTAAGCCTACGAATATATATAAAAAAAGGTAACTTAGGATGCAAGAATTTGTCTGCCCTTGGCATATAACATTTCATTCTTTTTTGATGAAAATAACAGTTCGTTATTAGCGGCTACAATGGTTCTCTCCTTAAGCTTTATCTTTTTTGGTGAATTCCTTGAGCTTTATCTGCTAGTCACCATCGACTAAGAAGGCATTTTAACCTGGTCAATCCGATATATGTAGAATCCAATCCTAGTCAGGCATCCTAATGGGACGGGGTTTTTTTTTTTTTTTCATGAATTGGATTGTCAGATTTACAACGAAATATATTACCCCGCGGTCTATGTATATAATGTATATAATATTATATATCATTTAATATTTCTATTATATTTATATAATCTGTATATATATAATATTTATATATTATTTATATTCATATTTCATTTATAAATATTTTTTAAAATATGTTGTATATTTATATTGTTTTTTCAAAGTACGTTGACTTATAACTTAAAGAAAGTGATAAAGAGTTACATATATAAATACATGTTATTTTTTTGAAAACCAAGTTCATTCTAAATATTTAGTCCATCTATTCTTGTAATAGCCCAAATTATTATAATTTTTATTCCGCGCCATCCAAGTTCTAAAAAAGCTTATTCCTATATTCAAGATCAAATATCATACTAAGCCTATTTCTACTCAAGCTCACTATCACATGCTAAGCCCGAGTCTACTCAAGTCCATTCTCATAATTAACAATTTTACTCATTCGGGATAAATTATTTTATTTATTTATTCGGACTTATACAATTTTACTTTTCACTCTAAAATGTTTCCCCCATTTTTCTTGCCTTACTCATGAAACTATTTCAATATATCTCCGTCTATAAATTTTTCTTATATTTTACTGAATTTACTTTTTGATATTAAAAAGAATATTTATCTTGCAAGTTTTGAGTATCTTATTTTGTACTAATTTATCCTTCTTAAAGAGTTGGATTCTATCTTATTTTTTCATTGTTTTTTTGGATGATATTTTCTCTTGATTTGTAATTAAGTGCATCGTTCAGAAGCCATAGATTAGAGAGCACCTTACTTGGCTCCATCGAACATAATTACCTAGGAGTTTGAACGAGAAACATAGAGAAAGCACTTGGTGCTGGCCCAATATGGGCATACGTGCGAAGCCACTTAGAACGTTCATGTGAAGCCAATTAAGGCGTAAATGTGAAACTAATCCAAGTATATGTATGAAACTAAAAAAAATTCAAGCATTCTATAAAGCCCACGAAGCACAATACTTTTGAGTTTTGATCCATAACAATAGAATGTGTTGTGTATAATTTAATTTACTATGTCTTGTGATTTTATAAAAAATAAATAAATATAGATTTTTAAGTTATTTAAACGAGTCGATTTTCTATTACCCGTTTGTGTTAATTTAAATTCAACTGTTTAATAAATAGATTATACGGATTGTGGTGTGTCAACTCCATTTATTAAACATGTCATGTTAATGTTTAATTTTTTGACATGATTAATAAATTGATTGTGTTTAGATATATCTGTTTTGACACAATTAATAATAAGTTGTTTTGACACAATTAATAATAAGTTGCCAAAAACATAATCCGAGAATATAAATTGTTATTTTTAGACGAATACAGTTCAACACGAATATTTAACGGATCAAATTCGTGTCAAAATTTAAATTTTTTAAACTAAATTTAAGATAATAATTTTTGAAGCTAAATATTTAAAAATATTAAAATAGAATATAATGTAAAAATATTAAAAAATTATATAAGTATAAACCGTTCTGTCTGATTTAGATTAAAAATTATCCATACCAATCATAAATTAAAAACTGAATCGGACCGAACAAATACAGTTAGTTTGATTTGTTCCGTCCAAATCGGTTAGCTGCCGCCTTCCTCCCGAACGTTCACGGTTGGGCTGGCACCATTGCCAGATGGCAGATACCACACCAAAATGGGCCACTAATGACTAAACCGACTAGAGTATGCTAGCCCAAAATTCCAAAATGACTTTTTTTTTTTTCCTATTGTTTTTTTTTTTTATTTCTTTACATTAATTTGCCTAAGAAAACTTGTAACACCTTGGATCCTTTCATTAGCAAAAAATAAAAAAATAAAAAGCTGGGATTCTGTAAAATGTGTATTTCTTTTTATTTTTCTTAATGATCAGTATACAAATTCAATGCCCTTGATTATTCAAGGTTTTATTATTTGGTTTCACTCCAATTGCATTTTATTTAAAGGTAAAAGATTTTATACTCCCAAAAGTAGTACCATCTATCAGTAGTTGAGGTTGACTCTCCTACAATCCCTTCGAATTTCACCTGCATCCCCCGTCAAAGGCCGTATATTTCCCATCTTAATCACAGACCGAGCAAAATCCGACCCAAAATGCAGTATCATCTCTCTACGCTCTATATCTTAACCAATTCATGGGAAGAGAGCTTGATCCGAGTGGAGAAGCCCTCTATGCAGATTTAAGATACAATAATTTAATCAATACCGATTAAGTTGATATTAGTTTATTAATTTATATTGCATACTAGTAGTTAATAATAATATTGTTATGGTCATCACTGATGAGCATCTAGGCCAATAAAATTTATATCTGGCTCTGGGTGTAGAAAAGATGGAGACGCTTTTGAGAGAATTTATTTTTTTTTTTGGTGCAGAGGAAGAGGAAGAGAGCTGTGTTGGGGGTGCGGAGGGCACGCTGAGATATGAATTTTCTATCACCGTGGGTGGTGGGTTTATGTGGGAGAGGGCTGTGGGGCTGGGAAAACTAAGATATACAGCAAGGGTATTTTGGAATAAAAAATAGATATATATGATTCTTTTATTTCAAAATCCATGAGCATACATTATTAATTTGGATGTAATGTTGACATTTATACAATGTATATAGTTTTTCTATGTTGTGCATATCTTAACAGCTTGTACATCATCAATGATAATGTTTATCAAAATGTACGTGGCTGATAATACTTTATTAGAATCATGGTATACAAATTGAAAATTTACAAAATCAGCACCATATGCAAATTTTATATATGTAACATAGACGCACCGTTTGAACAGAATTGCGAGCTGCAATAGCTAATATATCTGCACTGGAGACGACTGCACCTCCACAGCAGCTGTCCACCTCCCTCTTGATGTCGTTGATGACATCGAATCCTAAATTGCGAGCCGAATTTTTTTTAACTGTCAATGGTGTCTGTAGGATCCAGAAGCAACAAGCCATCACAACCCTACATTATCAACGAATTAAAAATCAAATGGCAGGCATGCGTGCATGTAAAGTGATATATAAGTCATTATTCAAGGAATCAAACATTATAAAATATATTTTGGTTAGTAAAAAGGTGTTATATACACTGAATTACCATTTCTTTTAAAAGTTTAAGCTTAAAAGTTTAAGCCAATGGGGATGAGCTTTCATTTCTTTTAAGTATATTTTTTAACATCCATCTTCACATGTATGCATGATTTTTTTAAATTTATTTAAGTTCTTATATGTGTTTTTATTTTTATTTTTATAGCTATTGACTTTGGAATCCAAAATTTCAAAATTTTAGGCTATGATATTAAATTGAATTTTTACTTTTTTTACAAATTTAAATTAAAAAAAAAAAGACCTTCATTCTTTTAAACATTTTCTCTAACATATATAAAATGAAATTAAAAATTAACGGAATAATCATGGCTGGTAAAGCACAGCTAGGCATGATTAGTCATAAAAATTAGGAGACAGATTTGAAGAACTACATGNTCGCTACTCAACGATAGTATTATTATCGATACGAACATAGGAAAAGCCTCTCCAACTACTCCAATCCATTTTCTAGCTAGCTGTTAGCTTGCTAGCTTTCTCAATCTATCCCTATAACTTGCAATTTGAATTTGGTCTGTATGCATATGAGTATTTGTAGATGAATAAGAAAATAAAAGAGGCACAGTATTAAGTTAATCTAACCGAATCGTGGAACGGGACAGCAGTATTGGTTTGATTGATTTTTCTCATTTAATTGGTTCTCCGAAGGGGAAATTGCCACTATTCCAAGAAATGTGACAAAACATAATATTTAGTATTATTCTAAGCGGTTTGAATTAGTCCTTGAAATATTAATCAAATAAAGAAGTTGAAATTAGTCATAGTTAAATATATAAAGGCAAGGGCACCTATATATATGCTCTCCAACCATTGTATTTTTAACTGCAATAATTCCCAATTAGATAATCACGTGTGCATTTTATGGAAAAAGTCAGAACCATATAATGTATAACTATATAGTATATATACTTTAATCAGTGACCTAGTAAAACTAGGCAGTTAATAGATTAGAGTTAGTTGACTCGTAAAATTGAAAGAGAAGAGTAGAGAGATTATTCAATAGGAGGGGCCTTCACCTCATCCGAGTCCAACCAATAATAAATTGCCAACTTATTAACATATCACGCCTCATTTGATTTTAATTGTATATAATTAAACTTAGAGTGTGAAAAAAATAGATTAACCTATCAAAATTGACAAATTCAATCTAATATAACTTGTTTAGATTGTCTTTAAAAAATTCAAAACTAATAATTTGATCAGTTTGGATTGATTAAAAAAAAATTGGATTAAACTGATTTAAATCAAACTGATTGAAATATAAAATAAAACAAAAACATAATAAATTATTAAAAAATATGTAATTAATAAATTAGTATATTTTTTATTTTATTTATAATGGTTTGCATTATTTAGTTAACAAAATTAGTTATAATTAATACATCATTTTAACCAATTTGGTTTGTTTATCTTACTCTAAACATAAATATTTCTATTTTTTCAAAATGCTAAGAGATTTTAATAAAAAATTTGGCTATTTTACATAATAAAAAATGTCAAAATTCAAAGTTTCAACTTCTNTAAAAAAAAAAAAAATTATTATTGGATAATTTGAACCAGAATCTCACATGTGTATGAGTGTAGACATTTCCACTGGGCAGTCCTAATAGGAATCACAAACTAAACAATTAAAAATTAGAGAAAAGAAAAATGAAAACTAATTAATTGGATAACAATTTCACTACCAAATTGTTTTTTTCATGAATACATATCAAAACTCCATGAACACAACAAATATATAAATAATATAACATATATAGTACATTTTTGGGACATAATTAAAATCAATATCCAATATCATACATATTAAATGTTTATACATATACCATTAATTACTTAGGCTTGAAGAAATTGGCATGGATACCAGTTTCAATAATAACATAAACTCCAGCAACACTCAGAACCACACTTAGAATCATTCCACCAATTCCAAGCACCCAATTGAGGAACCAAATTGGAGAATAAATCTTTGGTTTCTTAATCTTGAGCCACATGAAACATGGATAAGCCAAAGTGACTGGCAATGAGACACCGCCAATCAGACCACCGAGGCTTCCCAAGAAGGGGATGGCCACGGCGACGAAGAAGCAGGCGAAGCCGAAGAAGACTCGCAAGATGGCTCGGAGCCACCATGGACATGGCTGCTTCATCCTCCTTGTGTATTGGGACTCAATGTTATCGAACATTGGCATACCATAGATTTGGAATGAGCTCACACTATTCACTATCACTAGTAAGCTTGTTAGTCCTAAAATAAACTGTGACGTGTCCTTCATATGGAATCCATAAAATGCTGCTAGCATTCCCCCTTCTGGTATCTGTTTCATTAGCAACACAATTTTTTCTCCATTAATTATATTTAGAAGTTGTTAATGTATAAATTACTATTCATGAATTATATATATATATATATTGAAAAGTTTATAATTTTTCATAAATGAAAACAAAAAATTACAGTTGGAGAACCTGTTTGGCCATGTGTTTTCTACTTTTTTGTTTTTAAAAAATACTTAGAGAGTAAAAAATAGGGATGAGATAGGGACACCTCAGCAACAAATTATTCTTTTACATATATATATATATATATATTAAAGAAATGTTTGGAAAACCGAAAACGACATTTATTTATTTATTTTTGTTTTTCAAAATCATAAAACCACTTATTTTTCAAAACTATTCAGAAAAACAATGGCTAAACAACCCTACTGATTTTTTTGAAAACAACTTTTATTTTTTTTAAAACAAAAATCTATTTTAAGTTATATGGTCAGGCCGGCCCTGTTTTGCCTTTATTTTCTGAAGAAAAAAAAAAGTTACCACAAAAATGTGTTTCCGTTGTTCTTTATATAAAATAAAAATAAAAATAAAAAATTAATAAATATTATAAACCAAAAACAAAAAGTTATAATTTAATAAAAACGAGTGTTTTTTAAAAAAATAATAATAATAATTATAAAAATTAAAAAGAGTGAAATGAAAGAGTAGAAATATAGAGTACCATATGACCGTACGCCCAGTAGCCTCCAATCCCAAGAGGGTATAAGCACAGCGCTACGATTAGATAAGCACCCTTCACACCCCTCCACATTGGCACTCTCGATGGGTGCTTTTCATTTGATGGCATTGTGGACTGCATCGAATCAACATAATTAATTTTTACTCACTTTTTATTATTTTTAAATAATTTTCTCGGGGCAATAAAGTAATTTACTTAAACCTTTAGATCTTAACATAAATTCATGATTTGTTTTTTCTAATACACAACACCTTAATTATACTCAACCACATCATGTACATGTCCATGGTCATGATCAGAGAGGCAACTACAAAGTCAAAAATCAAAAGTCAGAAGTCATCTTTCACTCAATTTTATATGTTACTGAAGTCTATGGTTAAGTTCCATATTTTGGTGTTTTGAAATTTACATGTTTATCATAAACGTGAACTGTTAAGGAAGTAAATTTATGACTCTCTAGTATTTTATATTGAAATTAAATAAGAACAAGTTTCGTGCAAACAAAAGCTTAAGCTTAAGTAGCTAGGCACCTTCAAAGAAGGCTGAAAGAAAGGCAATAAATATATTTAAATAAGGTGTTCACATGGTGGGGTAGATGTACAGCAGATTAAAGAAATTAATTGGTTCACATGCATATATAGCAAGATATTTTATATTCAAATCCTACTTGATGAAAAAGGATCATATATACAATTATAAAATCCGAGGAGCCAACGGAGTTATTTTTTCCAAGTAGACAAATTTCTAAAAAAGAATATCAAATAGAATAATTTTTTTTTCCTAATTTAACATATCATATGAGTTTACCTTACCATTTGTTTACTAAATTTGTTTACCAAATTTTGGATACCAATTGAAATAGCAGTTTATTACTGATTCACAAATTAATATTATAGAACCTAAAATCATGAAAAACAAATCTAATTAAATAAGAACAATGCTAATGTGATAGTTATTAGTGGTTGATAAATTAACAACCCTCAACAATTATGGACCAAAACTTTAGTTAATAAGTTTGGTCATTCCATAATTACTCATAAAACAATACCATATTATTTGATATCTAAATTTTGATAAGCAAATCTTGTTGCTCTAATAGTATTGTTAAATTCAACATAAAAAATGCTAAGCATGCAATTATTTTTATTTTTATTTTTATTTTTGGGCTTGAAAAATGTTTGTTGGATTAGCAGAGGACTTGAATTAGGAAAAGAATGAATACCAAAAGTATATAAATTCAATGAACATCAGATCTGTCTGGTTTTAGAAATGTAACAATTACGCACCTGAATCTCAAGAATGAGATTGTGACCTCTGAAAGCGAAAGCAATCATTCCGAGTGCATTTAGAATATCAAAGACTTGATCAGTTTGTGAGCCATGTCTAACTGGATTGTATGATACTCTAGGAAGCCTCCCCTTCGAGACGGAAACAGCCCATATGATCGTACAATATCCGACGGCTGTGACAGCTCCGATGAGGGAAACACCGGCTATGGAGTTCATGTTAGGCAGCTGAGCCAAAACCACAGCAATACATGTAAACACCAAGTACCATTCCACCGTTGTCAATGGCTTAACAGTACATGTGGCCCCACATATAATCTGGAAGAAGGACTTCGCCGTCGACCCTCCGATGATGATCGCCGCCACGCATGACCCGCCGGATAAATATAAGATTGGAAATGAGGATAAGAGTTTTGATAGCTTGTTTCCTGCAAACAAAAATCAGGACAAAGTATTTACTTTTATGTTTAGTTTGCTTTTCTGTCAATAATTTTTTTTTCTTTTTAATGAAAAATTCGTTCATAATTTTTTTTTTTTGAGTAGGACGGATATATAAAACGTATCTTACATTCATTTATGAGATCCTCTATGTAGGATTTATCTGTATGTCTAAAAGAGTGTTTTATACACCCGTTCCATTGAAATAATTTATTTCATTTTAAGTGTCTAAAAGCAACGTACTCTAAACAGCCATAGAAATAAAATAGTTAAAATAATGAGAAAAAAATTAATTAATTGAAATTAATGTTTTTTACTTTAATTAGTGAGAATTAAGAGCTAATAATTAATTACGAAATCAGAGTAGTTACCAAAAGTTGCATCGGAAAGTTGCATATATCTGCAGTAGCGTATCCCGGTTTCGGGAGATTCATGGAGTTGAACCAGCAAGTATAAGGTGTAAAGTTGCCATAAGAATCCCACTGTCAAGCAAATTACTCCCCATGTCCTGAAAATAAAAATTAAAAATTAAAAAAATGCCAAAATTCATAATTTTCCAAACTTTTTGTTTGATGTTTAGACTATACAATGAAAAAAAAATATATTAAATATGTAAATAATTTTAATATTGATTGTTTGTTTGTTTCAGGAGTATCTTTAGTTAGTACCATATCAGTATCCCAAAAACAGTTTATGAGAGTGCAGACAATAATTTTGTACATATACAATATATCAGTTCGTGTATGGTGTCTATATCAGTAAATTTTTAATTTACAGATCATAGCAGCTACGTCTCTGTGATTAAAAAAAATAAAATTATCAGCAACGAAAGGGTTGCTAATAATAAAAAGTTAATAAAAATCTGCAAACCACATAATTTTCCTTTAAGTATGTAGATGAAGAATTTATTCACTTACCAGCCAAGAAATGTGAAGGCAACGGGGAACACAAGGGCTTGGATTCCAATTCCAGAGCATAAAGTGTGAAAAGCAGCGTAGAAAGCGTTTCCATTTTGTGACTCAGTAATTGGAAGCCATGCATCTTGAGGGTCAAGCCTGGTGAGTCTGAGAGCCCTCCTAACAGGACTCCCTATCGGAGTAATGAAGCGCGGAGTCCGGCTTTTCGGGGTTAAGGATTTTGGTGTTTTGTTTGTGTTTGCTGATTCTTTGCCACCGGATTGATACTGTGCTGGAGGGACCGACACCGCCGGAGGCCTTGGAGCGGCGTCGACCGGCCTCGGCGTTATAGGGGCTGAGCTTATTTCATTGGTTTCGCCCATTTTTAGTTGGACTTTCCTAGTTTGCCTGTAACTATATGTTTGTGTGGTTCAACCCTTCTTTGCACACAAAAAACTAGAAACAAAATTTAGTGAATTTATAAGCTAAAGAGGTTTGAATACTATATAAGAGTCGGAGTCTTAACCAAAACTTGGGTTAAGAATCAAAGGGTATACTAAACTTTCCCATTGTATTCAAAAGACATGGGAAAAAAATATTGTAGAAAGTTGGGTAGGGAATCAAACTTGTATTCTAAATCATTGGGAATTTGTTTATTAATTGGAATTTTTCAACTATAGTCATGGTCATTCACAGCTGTCTTAAATAAATTTTTTGGTCAGCATAAATATGTACACTAGTTGTTTAAATCATTTGCGTGAGTTAACTTTGCCCTTATCCGTTTTTCCACTTGACTTGGACTTCGTCCAAATTTCATTTTTATTTTATTTTATTTGGCAGGACAAGACTGACCCTTGGCTAGAAGCTAATAATTAAAAGGTTAAGGCACAATTAAGGAAACCATAATTAACAGCGTTAAACAGCTAGTTTAAGCTGGTTATGTTACTTTTTGGAAGGATTACTTGGACTGATTAAGGCATAGAAAATAAGCTATGCCACAACCAACAAGTAGCCAAAGCTAGCTCAAGAAGTTAGAATTTTCATTTTTGCTTCACTTGCTGAAAACGAACGTGAGAATGGTGTCAACCGGCAAGGTGTTTTAGGATTGAGATAAAGAAGCAAGCGAAGAAAAATAAAATAAATAAATTGAAAGAAAAATGCAAATCTTTAAGATGATTTTTTTTTTCTTTTTAACATAACGGGAAGTCTTTCTCTTCTTCATTTCTTTTGTTTTATTAGCATGTTCAAAAACAGTTGGTAGTGTAATTATTTAATAAAGAAATTAATGGTGGATATTTTAAAATTTCAATTCAAATGAATTTTGGTAATAAAGGAAGTTATCATTGGGGATAGATATATAGCCTGCTAATTAAATTCCTCAAGCAAAAATGTTTGAATTGACAACTCCCAAGAAAAAAAAGAAAAAGGTGGAGTTGAATTTAAGAACTAATTCATTAGCTGCATATTAAAATACTAATGGAGGTACATTACAGGACACAAGGGGCCTATGCTGGGTTCTTCAGAGGGTCTAACAAAAATTTATAAGGTCCAGTTGGAACTTATTAAAAAGGATGGCCTTAACTATACTTGAAGAGTTTGAAAACTGCCTTATTAGGTAGCATTCTACATGATTAGTTAATAGGAGTTGTTAGTTCCAACAATTGTAATGTTTTTAAATAATAGGTGCTCTGTTGCATGAGTTGGTATCAAAGTTGGAGATGTCATATCTTTGAGTCCTTTATATGTACATTAATGAAGAAGATAATTTCTCAAAAAAAAAAGTAAAAAAAAAAAAGAGAATGATGTGTGTGCATTACCAAAACATTATTAATCTTTGATTATTAATATATTCTCTTCTAATTCCACCAAAAAAACTTAGTCCTGAGATATTTTTTCTTTCTTTTTTAATAGATTTTGAATTGAGGTGGGGGTCGATATTAAATTGTTCCAACTACCATCAACCTAGAGAGGAGTTAATTTCTTGAATGGCAAGTACTATTAGACATTCGTTTGTCCTTTTATCAGCAATATATATAGTTTAAAAGCTTTGGCTGCATGCAAAAGTAGATAAAACCGCCTCTCGCTCCCACACCATATCAGCTAGATCAACGCTCTATCTAAGTAGATGAAATCACCTCTCTCTCTCTCTCTCTCTCTCTCTCTCTCTCTCTCTCTCTCTATTGTTAATGTGCTTCAATTTACCCTCGTGTTTAATATGCATCTTTATGCTATATGACACTTTATTTCATAAAAAAAATAAATAAATAAAAATTCAATATGCCATTACCACCAGCGCATGAAACCCAGTTCTAATTTGAATTTATCTATCATAAATAAATAATAAATAATTGAATTTATCTTTGACAGAGCGGACTAATTATTATATAATCTCACAGATAAGTCTAGTTATTACAGTTGCCTTGTACTTCCTAAATTTTGGTCAGCTGCCCATCAAATGGATATGGACGCCAACAAAAGAGACAAAATAAACGACTTTGGGCAACAAGACCTACAAAATTAATATCAAAACCAATCTTCTCCGTCAATTGTACACATAATTTGTTAATTTTTTGGGTACAGTTTATATGACAACACCTAGTACTTTTTAATTCTGTGATTTTAATGTAATAACCCGTGTTGCGATTTACTTGAATTGTTTTTCAATTTTAATCAAATTGATTGGGATTGACAGAGTTAACTCTGTACATGTATAAGAGTTGACTTTTTATGTGACTGTATCATGATTGAGTAGACCTCGCCAATACGAGTTTGTGGACTGACAGCATATTTAATTTCGAGCATCATCTTCTCCAACGGCATCATCAACAGCGAATGAGCTTTCACAACAAGTTCCAACTGACTCAAAATGGGTCGATTCATGCATCTAGTGATTTTGAGCTTTGGGACAAATTTCATCAATAAGGTCACCGTCAACCAAACCCGAGACTGCTACTAATCTTGGTGAAATTCCTGCCATCGGAGATAGAATTTCATCATTTGGAGGATAAATTCTCAATCCATGTAACCTTAAATTCATTTTGGCATATGAGTAGCCAGATGTAATTGAGAATTTAGGAAAAAACTCTTCTTCTTTTTTTTTTTTTTTTTTTTCTTTTTTACTTAGGATTCGGATTGGGGATTGAAATTGAACTGTAATTGGGTGAAACTAGTTGCAATTGCCGGTTCAATTAAGTTCCTAAAGGTTTTTGGAAACTAACCTAAGATCCAATTTTGTGTAATTGATCAATTGGGATAATTGTGCAATTACTGAAATTAAAAGATAATTTTGGTAATTATAAGTTCTAGAAGTAGTTTAGAATCCATATCACACACTTTGACCTCCATATAGTTTTTGAGGACCGTATAATTTTTGGGGATCTAAAATGTATTTTGTAGCATTTTAGGCTGAAGCAAGAGGTGACCATGCACCTCATTAGGAGAACACAGCCAACACTAATCCTTAAGAATACACCTTCAAATCGTAAATTTGACCAAGTTTAAGTGAAATCTCCCTTCCTTTTAATTTAGAACATATATACAATAAGTCCTAAACAAAATTAAAATAAAAATTCCTCTCTCAT
The DNA here is from genome assembly GCA_003254975.1 of Ochetophila trinervis. Taxonomy (NCBI): domain Eukaryota; kingdom Viridiplantae; phylum Streptophyta; class Magnoliopsida; order Rosales; family Rhamnaceae; genus Ochetophila; species Ochetophila trinervis. Next base: position 36,469 of record QANX01001441.1, read on the forward strand.
AATTTTTTTTTTATAAATAAAAATGACTTTAAGTGACCGCTATGAACCTATTGATAAATTATACTGAATTGGTGATGAAATTTTTTTCTTCCTATAATAATTAGACAAAGATAAAGCCACGTCAGCTTGGTGTGATTGTTATGCACCACAAATTGCATGAATATTATAAAATAAAAGTCCAATGCTTAAAACCATACATAAAAGTGTAAGCAATATACGATTAGATATGTAATCTAAAAAAAGAAAAAGAGAAAAGAGAAGATATGTATATAATAATATAATATAATGTATATACAACACGAAACGTAAGGGAATTCTATGTTGCCGGCAAATTAAGAATAATCCAACCAATGAGACTTAATTGACCAACTAGCTACCCCACTTGTTTGTTTTTTGGCATTGCAACTGGGTATTATTTAAGAAATATACACATATATATATATATATATTTATATATATATATAATGGTGGTTGGCTACGGTGATTTTGATAGGGATTTCTGGGTCTTTAGATCATGGTGGTGACCAAGCTTTCTACTGTTGACCTGTGAAATTAAGATTCCAGGGCTTAGAGACCCTAATTCTTAGGAAGTAGAATGTGAACATGTATAATTCATTCATCAAGCAACAACGCTGTCCACATATTGCAAGTGGTTGCAAAATTCAACCACTATTACTTTTTTTTTGTGGAAAAAGTTTATTGTTATATTAATATGATGATGTTAGAAGTAATATTAGCGTTGTAGTACTTGAAAAAAATATTGTAATTTTATTGGATAATGGTGGTCGTTTATGTATGTGCAACTTTTTTTTTTTTTTTTTTTTTTTTTNTTTTTTTTTTTTAAGTAGTGCCACTATTTCAATAAGTGCTTACAATACGCCTTTCACTTGATGATCTTGATAGTCCTTGAATAGGAATTCACAAAAAGCATGAGACATTGGACATCTATGCAAAAGGCTTAAAAATCTTGATAGAAGAACAGAAAGATACAACTTCATCATCAAAGGTTGAAAGCCACATCAAACCCTGTATGATGTTTTAATCTCCATTCCAACATTATGAAGAGAATTTTTTATCATTATAAAGACATGTTGATGCCTCTACAAAGATCTCCTTAAAGCCTTCTGTTCAACCTAAAAAAGTTCTTCCCAATGTAAAACTTTCATCTCCTTCTTAAGCTAAAGAAGTTCTCAATTAGAAAACTATGAATACTTGTGCTCAAAATCAAGTTTTGAGCTGACTTGGCACCAAAATAGACAGAATTGTTGCACAAAAAAGCATAACATACAAAAAGCTAGATTCATTGCCAATAGAAGTGAAGAAATTATATGTTAGCCTAGAATTCAAAATTACAAAGCTTGGCTCTGAGCTAAAAGACCTGATCAATCAAGGTATTATGGTTCAAAATTTGATTCCAAAGAAAAAGAGATCACAAGGTTAAACGCTTAGTTAATAAAGATAGATGATGACTTAGAAAGAAAGTAATGAGGTCATTACTAAAGTTCTTATGGCTACATCAACTGCTTCTCACAATCAGCCTCCTCAACAACCAAACCAGACAAAGTCATCACAAATGCATATAGGACCTCCTTCCGAATCAGTGGAGTTACACAATCCATGTATTTGGTGCTTCAATCAACCTCCAAGTGACCAAACCATATATGTAGATCTCCAATCAATTCTTAAAGAATTTGTGACAAGATTCATAGGAACTCGTAGATACTAGTTTGAAGCTTTTAAAGCTTACAAACAAATTCAGTTTACCATATAAGAAAGTGCATGTCATGCTCTCAAAACCATATATCAAGAGTTTATTGGAAGTCATGATCTTATTAATATTCAGGCAAGGAAAAAATATTTTGCCATGAAATGTTGCTTTCTAAAGAAAAAAGAACATGATTTTCATTACCAAAGAATGTCTCGGAGATACTATATGCTCAATGGTCACAATGATGTCAACCTCAGACAGGTTTATATTGCCTTTCTTCCTATTGAGTTATAGCCAGAATTGCAAAGGTCCATTACCTTGACCAGAAAAGAGATGACAAATATCACTCTCTAAGAAATTCAGCATATGGGTTTGACCTCTCTTGATAAGCACTGTATAACTCAGGTTCTTGTTCATCAATGATGGAAGAATACTCTAAGTTTAAACGAGCACGAAAGAAGCCTTACTTGTAGATAAAATGCAAAGACAATCATTGTGGATGCAAGACTAAAAAAAATCATCACATTAAAAAAATACAAAAGCCAAGATGAAGAAAAGTCAAATTCTTCAACAAAAAATACAGAAAAGGAAAAAAAAAAGCTAGATAAGTGCTTCATTTGTAAAGAAAAAGAATACTTCACAAAAAACTTTCTAAAGAAAAGAAATCGAACAACAAAAATGATACAGCAACTTCAAGCAACAGTAATTGAATCTCAAAATGAAGATGTTAACATCGAGTCCTTGTATTCAGAACAAGAAGAACCAGATAAAGAGACTATCTTTTGCTTTACTAGCACAAGTTTAGAAGAATCAGAAAAGGAGACAAAAGAATATGAACATGTTTTCAAGGCTGAACCAACATTCATCACTGCCTCATTTCCTCCGACATCATATAAAGGCAATAAATTATATGGACACCGGTGCACACTAGACAATGATAAATCCATCCATTCTTCTAGAAGAAGCTTAGACTCCTCATACTAAATATTTCAAAGCCATTGATGAAAAAATAGTCAAAACATAAACAATCACCAAATCAAAAATTTAAATTCTTTTTTTTTTCCAAATTGTATTGTTTGGTCAAAAGTCTTAGGAACCTAGTTTCCTGATAAGGATATTCTCGTTGGGATGGATATCTATCGTCAAGAAGAAAAATTAAAGATCCTTCCCAGGGGTCTCCAGTACAAAAGAGAATTCAGATCATACAATCATATGCCTAAGTCATACACTGATATGCCCAAGTTATTCTTTTTACAAGAAGTTTCTCTTGATTTTGAACAAGAAAGATTAAATCTTCTTGAGCTGTGTGCTGATAGCTATGGCAAGTTCGAATATGCTCATCCTTTTTGATTTAAATGAAGATTTTTTTCATACAATTTCCTTTTAAGTATAATGAGGATATTAATCCCACTAAAGCTTCTCATAAAGGAATGACCCATTCTGATCTCTTTTTAGCTAGAGAATAGCGCTCTCATCTCCTATCTCAAGGATTAATAGAACCAACAAAATCTGATTGGGTTTGTCTAGCTTTTTATGTTGGAAAAAAGGCCAAAAATGATTGGAGAGAAAAAGAGACTTGTTATTGAATATAAGAAACTTAATCAATTTTTCTAGGATGATAGATTCCATCTCCATCAGATAAATTCTATTTTCACTCATCTTTATGGAGCGATATTTTTCTTCAAATTTGATCTCAAAGCGGGCTTCTGACGATTGGGTATTGATCGAAAGGATAGATAAAAAAAATGCTTTTTGTATTCTAAATGCCTAATATTAGTGGAAGGTTCTTCCATTTGGTCTCAAAGTTGCACCATCTCTATTTCAAAAGGTTATAGTCTGAATTTTTGAGCTCATTCTTCATAGTACACTGATCTATATGGATGATGTCCTTTTATTCTCAAAGAATAAAGTAACCCACAAGCAACTGCTAGCCCAATTTCTCTAGATAGAAAATTTGCATGAAATCATGTTATTAGAAAAAAGAGTCAAGTTTCCCATGCCCAAATTCATTTTCTAGGAATGCTTTTTAAAGAAGGAACATATGAGCTCAGTCCACGTATTGCTCAGGACTTGCTAAATTTTCTTGACCTGAATCTTTCTATTAGTCAAATTTAGTAATTCCTTGGAATTATCAATTTTTTGAGAGATTTCATTGCACAAGTGTCCAAATATACTTGTCGGCTGCAAAAAAAAATGCTAAAGAAAAATTTCATTCATGGAGAATGAAGCAAACCGAGGCTATCAAAAGAACTTAAACAAGTGGCTCAAAATCCACCACCTTTAAAGATTCATGGTACAAGAAAAAAGATTCTACAGATTGATGCAAGTGATCTCTTATAGGGAGCAATTCTCATTTAAGAATACGAGAAAGACAAAAAACACTATTATAACCATGCTAGTGGACAGTTCAAAGAATCAGAAAATCATTATAACAAAATCCATAAAGAGATTCTTGATGTCAAATACAGGATTCAAAAGTTCGAGTTCCATCTCAAAGGACATCATTCTCTCATACAAATGGATAAATCATCTTTCCCTTGAGTTATAGAATTTAAAAACAAAACCTTTATTAATCCACAATTGGTAAGATTGAAAGACTGGTTTGCAAAATATGACTTCTCTATTTAGCATATAATAGGGGATCTAAACTTTATCTCAAATATGCTATCTAGACCAAAACCTATCCAATTCATTACCTCAGTTTCCACTTTTCCTTTAATCTTCATGGCCTCCCTTGCTCTTTGTTTAAAAGCCAATGTTCAAAAAGGTTTCTCGCCAGGATTAAAAGATGTTACCACTGTCTCTCATACTCAATCTTTTGCTAAAAATCATCGTCTCTATTATCTAACCAACATCCTCAACAAAAATCCATTTTCAAATCATCAAGACATTTTTATGTCATGACACTCCATTTTCGGTTCCTCTCCAAATCCATCCATATTTTTTTAAGAAAATGAACTCTGGCTTCTCTGATGTTCCACAGTCTTATATTCTATTCCCATTGTTTTCTCTCCAATGGACATTTATCAACATCTTCATGATGAAGATAAGCAAGATTCCTTCTTTTGAACTTTTCTGGAATGGTTCTCTCCTTTGATGTGGTGGAGAAAAGAGCTTGAAAAGATTGTTGGCCAATGAATGGTTGACCCTAGCAAATTTCCCTAATAATCAAACAACTATTTGAGAATCTCTCTCCCAACATCTCTATGAAATCAATGGGTATATCTTACAAAGAGAACTCATCTCATGTTCTACTCTTGGTTTGCCTTTAAAAACCTTTACAGATGTTCCAAGATAGTTCACTATTCCTTCCAAAAGCCATGAAAATAATGATCAAGACCATTAAGACCACGTGGACCCCATGGAATTTCTAAATGACTCCTAATATCCTTACTACAATGAAAAACATGACTATGGACCTTTTAAACATGGAACACGTGTCCAAAAGCCATGGTGGCAGACTCAAAAGAATATATAAATTATAATTTACCCCTAGCCATAATAGCATATGAAAAGATTCCCTTTACCTTTATAGCTGTTTTGGCCCAGCTTTTATTTTCAGTCTTCGTTTTTAGTTGGTGTGCATTATCTTTTGTATGCTTTATCTTTATGTATTTGGTAGTAATTTAGCTTTACTCGGTGTGCTTTATTGTAATAGGTAGGGCTTTTAGGGGAATTTTTGGATTTGTTTATGTCCTTGTCATTCTATATATAGAGGCTTGGATTCAGTTTGTAAGTTGAAATCATAATAAAATATCATTTATTATACTTCCATGTCTTCTTTCTAAATTTTGTCATTCTTCTTGAAAGTCAATTGCCTTAGTTCTTGTCATATAAGTATGCTCTACACTCATATTATTTTAAGGATCTTGTGTATCAAAATGCATCAAAACATGGATATAAGTATGCTCTGCACTTGTCTTTGACAGAATCTTATGCATTAAAAAATATTTATAGCTATTGATCCATGCTACGGTATCTCCTTTTATAAATTCTCCAAGCTTTGTGATGAACTGGACCAGGAGCTCTTTTGATGAAAAAGTTTGATCTCGGTTTGTGAAGCAAAGCTTGATAACTTGTGTTTACTTATGATGGTGAGAGCTCCCGATCAATTATGATATCAGAGCCTAATAAAGTTTATTAGGTGGTATATCGAAGAATTACTTGTAATTGGTGATTAAGGAAGAAACCAACTCAACCATGGATTCCTTTTGATCTTCTACCTCTTTTTCAGGTTTTATTCGTACTTCTTCCTCAATTCCCTTTCCATATCGTTTTTCAAAAACCAAATCCTCAAAAATAGGTAATCTTGTAGAATATACTTATGTTCCTGAAAATGCTCAGGTTTCTCAAACTACTCCTCCCTTTATGAATCCTTTCAATTTCTATTAAAGGAAACATTAAAGTTCCAAACTGTATGTAGAATACGTCAATAAGTCCTTTAATCAAAGAATATGTCAAATCCTCTAGCTATGTCTCATGTAGTACTCCTGCAACTTCCCAAGAACAGTATGTAGGTCTTGAGATTCCCTCATATCTCATAATTAAATAGAAGGCTGAAGGATATGTTTTATTCATTTTGGAGCAATTAAGACTTTCTCTTTCTCTTTCTCTTTCTCTCTATGGATAAAAAGGTCTCTACTAGCAATGGCATTACTTGCTCCTTTAAATTCCACTTTTCTTAAATTTGAGCATGTTGATATTTCCAATCTTGATGCAGGAAGTATTTTTCTCACCTTCTACCCAAATTTCAATGTTCCTTTAAAAGACAAAAAGCTTCCCACACTTCTAAAGGTGCAAATTCAAATCACTGAAGCTGAGCAAATTGCATTAGCTTAATCCGCAGCCCTACACCATCAAATTGTTTACAGGTTGCAGAATCATTCTCTAAATATCCATCTCTTTGGAAATACAGGAGATTCATTATTCATCACTTCTAAAAGACTAGATATTCCTACCACCATTTAGGTCCCAGAAAGATTTCAAAAAAGGAATTCATAAGATATATTCCTCTAGAATGGCTAACAAATTGTGAAAAAATACATCAAGAAGTCAAGGATGTTCAAATAAATAATTTTATTTTCTATTTTCAGAAGATTTGTAGATGGATATTAGTCAATACAATCTTCAAAAATATAGAAGCATTTTCCAGTGTTACTTCACCGATCTTTCATTCTCTGGCAATAAGTCTGATTGATGTCGAAGATGACAGTCCTGTTAGCAGTTTCAAAGCTGATGGATCAAAAAACTTTGTTGATAAAATTAATTGTCATTTTTTTGGGATGTTAATCTCTCTATGTGTTACTTTGCTGTATTTTTAATAATTTTACCAATGGATCAATCTTACGAGTACTATGGAATGTTATTGGAAAAACAAATGCAATATATAGCATTACCAAACAAAGTTTGGGCCCTTAGATAATAATTAATCATCACATGGCAGGAAGGGCTAAAAGATATTAATTAATCTGGACGCAATGTGTTTCATATGTTCATTAAACTATTTTTATGTTGAAAATACACAAATATCTTCCCTATTATTTATACTATGTTCGGGATTTTAAGTTTATTTTATTTTGGTAGGGTCATTGTCATGAACATTTTACTAATTAACAAATTGAAGACATAATATTTAATTAAATCATTTTTGTTAATTTATAAAATTTGTCAAGCTGACACACATGTAGATAAACTCATATGATACAATTTTTTTTTTCAATACGTTATAAGTAATATATTCCTTTTGTTAACCTTTTTAGTAAAATAAATTTTAAAAAATATTGCTTAAATTAATATCTCTATGTTCTTTTAGTTTTTAAGGTAAATATCATGTACTGGTTTATTTTTATTTTAAATTATATTCAAAGTTTGAAATATTTTATGAATACTCTTATCTTGTTAGCCACTTTTTATATTCTGACATTTTATTTCCTGACACTACAAAATAACTTAAATACTTTCATTTTATTATTAATATTATTAACCCACCAGGACTCATAAAAATTTCCCACAATTCGACATCATCCAATCACACTTTCTTACACATTGTTTTTGAATTTTACACTGTTCACTAAGCTTCATTTCCTTGCCAGTTTCTCTTTAATGCCGGCGAGTTAGAGCTTGATCTTTGTATCATTGTGAAGCTTGTGCAACGATCTACACATTTGTACTAATTTCGAAACCCAATAATACCCAGAAACCGGTTTACAGAAAGCTCAATTTTGTAGGAACCCACAGTGGTGGTCTCAAATTTTTTTCAGACAGCCACCACACGTGCCACCCCACGTTGTTCAGACCTCACCGGCGATCCTTCCCTCAAACCTCAAGCTCGAACTAACCACTGTTGAGCCTCACGCGCATGCAACAATACTTGCAAAACATATTTTCTCAGGCGAGCTCAGCCTACGTTGGGTTTCAAAAAAAAAATGTCCAAATTGGTTCCAAATCTCCACTTAAAAACTTTTATCGTGACTCTTTGAACACGTTGAGATCGGCGATGAGAACGCACTCGCAGCCGCTGAGCTCAACGAAACCATGGAAGCTTCTATCAAAAACGGGGTGCGAAATGGCCAAGATGACGCCCAAACTCACCGCCAATAGTTAGATCAATGGCTATAATCTCTCTGAAAAATATGAGTTTCACAAGCACTGCTGCCGACGCGTGTGCTTTACGGGAGGTTAATCAGAGCTCAGGGTTTTGTAGGTGAGCTCGCTGGTGATGACGTGGCTGTCAGACACAAGTCTGAGGCCACCACTGTGGGTTTTTTTTTTTTTTTTTTTTTTTTTTTTTTNTTTTTTTTTTTTTTCTTTCAAAAGTCTCGGACAAAATTATGCTTCTCTGGTGACATCGAGGTCTAACTCGCCGGCATTAAGGAGATACAGACGAGCAAAGATTGGTTAAGGAACAGTGCAAATCACATGTTAGATAGAGGATCTTGAAGGTGAATTTCTCTCTCCTCTAGGTATTGGGCAGAAACCCATATTGCCGAAGATAATAATTTTTAATCAAATTTTGGTTTCAAAAATAATATAAAATCATAAATATCTTCAAATAGTATTATTTTATTTTATCTTCAAATATCAATTACCAATTTAACTACTTTTCTCCCATTAAATTTAACGAAAAATGCTAACGACGGGAAATATTTATAAAATATTCAAACTTTGGAGTACTGTTTAAAATAAGAGTAAATCGAAATCCATATGATATTTACTTTTTTTTATTACAGTTGTGAGAAGGAGATTTTTACGCATATCGAGAATTAAACTTTGAAGCTATTTTCAGTAGTTTTACTAACCAAGCTTTCAAATACAAATTAATATCACTGTATTAAAATGGATAACGAAATATATTAATTAGTGGTGTTTATGAGTTTGAAACCGATCAATTTTAAAAATAGCCAGTCCAATCTAATTAGTAATCGTTTTATTTCTTTTCAATAAGATCCGATCTGATTCATACGTCAAATCAAATTCAATTCAATCAAATCTAATTAGTAATTGAATTGAATTGATTTAGTTAATCAGTTTAACTTTGGCTTTTATTTAATTTTTCAGACTTTTTAAAATTTTATTTTTGAGCTTTTTTATTTTAAATATTTAACATTTGTACTATTTTTTGTGCCAAAAATTTGTTTAGCTTAAACTTTGTTTAAAAAATTATATTTTTTTTAAAATCTAACACATAAATAATTAAAAAAATTATACCTATTTAAAAAATAATTAGGAAGAATAAAGATAATGTTCTAAATCTTATTTAAGATTGAGTGAATATAGATTTACAGTGAAATAGTAAATCTACCAATAAAAACAATTTATATAATAAAAATATATATATTTTTTAAATTATAAAGTAATGATTATTTTATATAATTATATATTTATTTATATTTTATTTCTATATAATATAATTAAATATTTAATTATATTTTTATTATATTTTATTTCTATATAATATAATAATATATAATAAATAATAATATTATAATATTATTATATAATATTATATTTTTTTATTATATTTTATATTTTTGGAATAATTATATTGATTTTTGACTTTAGCAACTGAACCAAACCGATCCAATGGTCAGTTATGAATTTTTAAAACTGATCAAATCCAATTACACTTAAATAACATATACAAATAAGTTGGATTGGATTGGATCGGTCGATTTCATCGGTTAATCGATTTTTTTGCACATCTTTAATATTAATTTTCTATTTTAATAAAAAACTTTGACTAAAACAAATATTTTGTATACTTCAATTAGTTTAAATATGTATGGATACAATTTGGATAAACTCTAACATTATGTAAAATAAAAGAATTCCTATTTTAGGTTTTAAATATAATGCTTTTAATTTAAAAAAGGATATAATCAAAGCTATAAGTATGACTTTGTTACTACTGGCCTATTGTCTTATTCCACGCTAAGTAAGTGTTACTACTATTTTGTCAAACAATAATAATCTTGATTTCGAATTCTTATCCCAGATTATAAAGAAAAAAATAAATAAAAAATAAAACTCATGGCTCATGCAATCCAATTGAATATCTATTTGATTATAAATCCTTGGCAATATCATTAATATGTTATATCAAAATTTACACAATGTAGTTCCCCATTAAAAACGTACGCTAACCCTCCTTATAAACAGCATATCAACCGCAGTTGTTGGCTGATTAATGTTTCTTGACCGGTCACTAGCTTTGTTGGACAATACCAATGCCTTGTCCAGATCTTCAGAATTTGGTTGTCGGATCGAAGAGACTACAATTTCCAAGTGAATTGCTGCACATGGCAACGTGATAGGACCATCTCTTGGCAATCCAAACTCTTCTTCAGATATCCTCAGAAGCTCCATGAAGATGTCCTCCTTCAGATACTTCAATGGAAGAACAAACCGTCTACCGTCACATGAGTACACAACAAACTGACCTTTTTCAGCCACAGAAGCTACTCTTCCAGCGATTCTTTTCCGTCCGATTGCCGCCAGTTTCTGCCACTTCCTTACCATTTTTATGAGCTCTGTTACACTGATATTTAAGATCATGATCGAAGTGATTTTGGAACACTTAAAAGTAGTGCTACTATATTTATGGTGCAATGAAAATGTACTAGTTATATATATATATATATATCAAGTCCCTTTTGGGGAACAGAAAGAACCATGTGAGGGGTTTTATGAGCTGATATTTTGGGAGTTAGGCATGTTTATGCATACTTATACATCATTACGTTAAAGCGGATTCTGATTTTCTGTCTTTTTTTCTTCTTCTTCTTTTTTGTCCACAATTGACATGCATGTAGTTATCTTATTTAAAAAACATTAACAAATAAAATAAAATAAACTAAGTGAAAAAAAAAAATTTTAAATCTTTTAAAATTGAATTTGTTTCGTATAGAAATCTCTACAATTAATTTGTACAATTGATTCTCTATAATTTTAAAAAAATTTGCATATTTGTCCAATTTAATTAAAATTGATTGATTTCATCAACATTGGAGTCACATGCAAAGCAAGTGACTCTCAAAATTAGTTTTTTCATTTTTAATTATATAAAAGTTTGAAAAAAAAAACTAATTTTAAAAATCACGTGTTATGCATGTAACGAAATCTTTCAATTTTAACTAAATTAGATAAATGTATAATATTTTTCAAATTACAGAGAATCAATTGTACAAATTAATTGTACAGACTCATATGTGAACAAATTCAATTTAAAAATAATAATAAAGTACATTAAGATCTAGATTTTATCAATGGTCAAAAGAGAGTTGACAGAAAATTTGGACAGAAGATATTTATCAACATAAAAATGTTTTATATTTTAATATTTGATATTTTACATCTTGAGCTTAATTTTATTATTGTCCAGCTTAAGTTATAGAATCAAATATCAAAATTTAGGACATGATTATAAAAAATAAAAACTCAGCTCCTCCCAATCTGAATACTAACTATATATGCATAGCACATACCAAGTAGATATATTTCTTTCTTGACAAGTGATTAAAGATATATATATATATATATATA